>JAGGAQ010005995.1:0-80873 GCA_017657225.1 Termitomyces sp. T69sscA | reverse complement strand
ACCCTGTCTAATACAACTTTGGATTTCCCTCTGCTAGTTGTGTGATTGAGCCGCAACTCCTGGAGGTCGCCCTTACACAGCGCTGATGTGGCGGCTATGGGCAGTGTGATAGCCAAGGCTGGTGCTGATGTGGCGGTCACGGCGGTGATGGCCAAGGGGATGCCGCGAGTGGCGGTGGCTGGTGGCGGTGATGGGTGGTGATGGCTAGGGGCTGCCAAGGGGGTTGGCTGGGTAGTGGTCCGGGCCTGGGGCAGTCATGGGGGTTGTTTTGGGGAGGGTTGGAGTCCCAGGCCGGGGCTGAGTCCCGGGGGTTGGTAGTGGGTCATGACACTGACAATGCCAAAAAAAGAAGTTCTGGATGCTTCAAAAGTCTGCTTAAAATAGAAATGACCTAGATCTCTGAAGGCCCAGAGCAGGCCCTAGAGGTCTCAAGGAGCAGAGCAAATGGGTGGAGCAAAATAGTGGAGAGGTGAAGCAAAATGAAGGTCAGGTCAAGGGTTCAATCCTCAATTGTGTTCATGAATGTTCATTTCTATCACTAATAAACCCATTAAGTATCATATCTCTGTGTTTGAAGACATGCTGTCCTCTTGTTGAGGAAGTGTTATCTTATCCATCATTTAGAGAGTCTTTTTTAGTCAGTTGGCTCCCCACATTTTGAAGGGCTTGCAATCCTATCCCAGAAGAATCACACAATTGTGTTCATTCTGCTCAAGTAGTCTAACAATTACTAAGACCATGGCCATATATCAGAACTAATATATTAGTCACCTGGGTTGATACAAGTACCCATATATTATTCTAAGCAACTTTTTGCTGATGTACAGAGATTCATTGCATAGAGGATAGTGCTGCAATAGACTGCAGGAGGTCTTTTGTTACAATGCCCATATCAAATGCTTGGTTGATCTTTTCATAGAACCTGTTGGTTATAAAAGTTTGATTATATTGCATACTTGATAGAAATATACAAATACACATTGTTACCCAATGGGATCCGGAGCCATAACCAAACAAAGTGAGGTTATGGCAGTGCCTTTAGTCACTCAATGAGATTTGGAGCCATAACTGAATGAAGTGAGGTTATGGTGGAGCCTTAGTTACTCAGTGAGATTTGAAGCTATACCTCACTTCATGAGGTATAGTGGAGGCTGAGTGTGTCAGAAAAATGCTGAGAGCCAGATCAGACCAGCTCAGGTCTGATCCATGGTACTTTAGATAGTTCTAATTATCAGACATGATTAGAAAAGCCCTTGGGAATCAGGCGGCAACCTGATTTGGTCTGATCAGACTAGGACCTCAATAAATTAAATAATTTATTCTGATCCAAATCCATTCTTACTCACTTACCTTCATACTGATGATATGGATTGAGTCTTCAAAACTTAAATACTTAGAGATTGAACTAGTGACCTCATGCACATAGATGTAACTATAAACATCAGAAATACTTACCAGTAGACTAAAGATCTGTTAATAACTGTACTACCCAAGGTTATTATATTCAATCCAGGCCTGATAAGGATTACATAGATGATTATGATTTGTGTCTATCTAATCAGGCCCGTTCAAGAAGTCTTGAGAGCCTGATTTGCCCTAATCCGGGTTTGAGCCTGATAAGGCATCAGGGATTTTTCCAACATGGCGGGGGGTTTGGGGGCTTCGCCCCCAACGAGATACAAGGCCTGTGCCGAAGGCACAGGTCGTAGCTCGTAGTTTGTAGAGAAGGATGAGGAATGATTAATGAAGCTTTATGTTGTCACGTGATATTTCATATTGCATTGCATTGATGTTGAAGCGATCGATTTTGTGATCGGTGCCTGGGCTTGCATTTGAAACAATCGCATGTATGTACTTGTGTTTCTCACACAGTTGAATGACGTTCACAAGTCCCATAGCAGTCCTATAACTGAGAACACAAGCACACTGACTCTGCAACTTCTACAGAGCTGTAACCTGAACATATTCCACACAAAGTTTTACCACTGCAGCTCTCACTTCATCTTTCACTCAAAAATTTGTCTCGGCAGCTCAGCAACGTGTAACTTGACTGAGTCAAAGTCTTCGTTTATTGACCAGTCTTGCATACATACCCAACTTCTCTCTTAGATTTGTCTTCAAATACCATGTCTAGATCGCGGCCTAACGCCTCTGTAGACGAGCAACATACTCCCAATCCTCGTCATTCTCTACCGAGATCCAATTCTATCCCTTCCTGGCCGAATAATGCCTCCATGGTGTCACTCAGATCGCCACAGACGCTTCAGCCGTCAATTACACCCGCTCCACTACTCAGGAAACGACATTCAACATATGTTCTTCCTACGCCTCCTGATCCAGCCAAGACTCCTGTTCCTCTTCCTGATCCGTCACCCATACGTCCACTTTGCAACTCGGCGTTTGGAGACATAACGACTCCAGTTCCCCCAACCGAGAAGAAAAATGGCGTCAAGGGTCTGCCTACCCTGAGGACTAGCACAACGAGAGATTGGGACTTTCATTCTGAGACAAGAAACGACAAACTTTTACAAGCCAGTCCAGTCGCGAGTGATAGTAGTTCGCCAATATCAGCCCGCCTTCGACAGTCTCTCGCGACAGGGCCAGTGTCTGAGGTCGCACCGTGGGAGATGTATCCTGTGCGCAGATCAGCAACAAGTCACACTTCATTAACATCGGGGTCCGTTGAAGAGGTTACGCCATGGGAACTTCATCCAGTACCGACAGTCATGCCAAACCGTTCGACACTGGCGACTGGTCCTTTGGAAGACGTTACCCCGTGGGAACTTGGCCCGGCTCCTCCCTCGACCATTAGCGAAAAACAATTTTCCGTAAGTAGAAAATTGACCCTGATTTATGGAGTCACACGTATTTGGCCGGTGCTCAGACCCGGATTAAACCTTTATGTCGCCCGTTGCTTTTACACTGTTCTTCTTTACGTTTCCATTTCACTTACGATTCTTTACGATTCTTATCACACGATGTTGACGATGTTCAATTTTTTTAACAACTTCTCTTCGCAGACGCGAGGATCTTCGTCCAACCAGGGGAAAAGTCCTTCAGAGGCCACTCATTCTCGAAGACGGAAAAGTACCAGTGCAAGGGCCGTAAAGCCGCGTTTTACATTCTTTGGATCATCTTCTACCGGTCAACCGGGCGGATCGAGGAATTTGCCTTCGGAGGGTTTGGAACCCTCCACGAAATCTGTACCTAAGCCCCTGCACACTACCTCACCACGAGCTCGTCTACCGCCACTGTCCCCACTTCTAATGATCAATGGACATGATACGCGTATAGAATCTCAACAGAATTTCGATTTCCTAACCGCTGATCGCACCATCTTTGGAGAGCCGAAGCGATACTGTGGGGCAAGAGACGCACAATTTGTCATCAAAGGACAAGGAACTTCGCTAGGATCTCCTTTGACCCGCCATGGAAAGAAGCATCACGCATTTCCACCAGAAAGAGTTCCATACCCTAGAAGTTACGAGCAGGAGGTCGTTGATTTGTGAGTGATTAATTCCAACTTATCGGTGGGGGACAAGATCAGTCTACCTCATATTTCACTACATATTCTCTTCCATCGCTCCATTTGGTTTGATCTCATGATGGTGGTGCAGAGATGTTTGGGAAACTACATTCTGTCAAGAAATCTTCGAAAGCCTAACATTGCACATGTTACAGACACCACCAACGAAAGTGTACGTGACATTTTGCTCCGTTGCATGGATGTTTTGACACATTGAACAGGCTGGACCTTGGTTGTGGTAAGTTCCTGTGGAGGACACCGAGGTTAGATCGTTCTTAAAGATAATTTACAGGAACAGGAACGTGGATCCTGAATTGTGCAAAGACATGGAAGGTTCGCAAAAATTGGTGATCGGAACAAAAGCTTTCTTGCTCACGTTCATGTTCTCAACAGGATTGTCATTTTGTAGGTAAGACGCTCGTTCAAGCTTCTGAAAATGATTTCTCTTATCTCATACTTGTTAACAAGGCTTGGATATCGTTGCGCTGCAACCTGACCTCCATCGAATTGGCTCGCTAGACTTGGCTTCAAGGATCACATGGGTACACGCTAATTTGTGCGTATTGAGCTCAGCAGTGCCATTGTTCGGATTTCTGACGACCCTCACTAGTCTTGAAAGCCTTCCCTTTCCTGATGGCGAGTTTGACTTTGTGTAAGTATGAGCTTTTTTCCTTCTTGTTTTCCTTTCTTTCTTCCGGGAGGATGTGAAGCTTATCATGCGATAGGCATATCAAACGTATCGCACTTGGTGTTCCCGAAAACAAGGTATATTCCACATAATCATTTTCGAAGAGCTTGACAAGAATCATCATATTAGTGGGATGGACTATTTCAGGAGATTATCCGCGTCATGAAGCCAGGTGGTACATTGGAAGTAAGTCGACATCTAATCGCCATCGATACTTTGCTGATGAGTACTTAGATGCTTGAAGAAGATATCTTTTTTCCCGGAAAATCTTTGGAAATTAACGAGAAACTAGACATAGACATAGAGTCGGAAAAACGGTCATTGGTACTTTCTTCACACCATGGATCGACGAAGTCCTATTCGGACACTAATTTCGAAAGCCTGGTCGACAGTGGACCACCCTCCTTCAGATCGAGTGGTCATTCACCCCCGACCTCCACAACAGCTACTTTTCCAGCGACGCCATCACGATCCAACTCTCCTGTTGCTGACGTTGTCATCAGCGAAGACATGGAGAAGGAAGCTCGAGAGATTTTGTCATATGCAATTGGAGATGATTATATATTACCTCCTGAAGATGGTCAAATCCTGAACGAAGCCACCGCTCGGGGACATCTGCAGGTTAAAACGCCACAATCAGTGTTTGCTAGTTCGATGGTGTCTCTGAACCCTTCTTCTGCTGGAAGCGCAGCTGCCCCTGATAGTGAAACAAGCTTCAAGTCAAAATCACGAACTCGGTCGAGGGCACACTCACTCTCAGTCTTTCTTTCTTCCGTTGCCAACTCTCAGCAGCCGTCACCTGTCTCAGAGGTCGAAACATTGCTACTGCGGACTGTTCCAAAGCCACCGCCCAACCCACGGGACCATTCACTCTTAGAGGCCATCTACACACGACTGCTCAAATCGAGGTCCATTAGTATTTCGCCTCTTGCGTTGCTGGCAGATCACGTCGGATATTATTTTCAAGGTGGGTACCTACATGTCTGTTGTATTCCAACATACTTTCTTACACGTATTCTCATTCATTCAGATGTCCGCACTCTTCCGCCTCTACAGTATCATTTTCCTATCATCCTCCAAAACGACCCTGCTGATCATGATGGAGGGGATTCCGAATCCGACAGTTCCAGCTCTGATGACACAGACGATGCCCGTGACGCAATCCTTCCCAGTCCAGTTTCTCGAACATCTAGGAGGAAAAGTTCACGGCATACAGCGCAGACCCGGAAAGAAGGGATCCATCATGTCGGCGGCCAAAACCACATACATCACACCGCTTCCTACCTAACGCTGGATGAGTCAAGCGCATCGACTCTGTCTCCTTCGATCAAGGGTATGTCCCCTGATACCTCCAGCGCGAGTCCTCAACGCGGTTTCCTCCTCCCAAATACGTCTGTGCATGTGGACGCAAAAACACTCAGTATGCATCTCGCGCTTCGCGTTGCGGAAATTGTCGCGTGTTCGGAGGCGATGTGGGAATGGGTGCAGAGATTCTCAGCCAAGGTCAAGGCACGCAGGGAACGCGAGGCAGCGGGTCGGCCCGCTTCTAGGCCTTGTCGATCCGGTTCAGGGTCCATAGAAATGCCCACGCGGAGGTCCAACGTTTCTATCGCAACGGGCACACCTGATCCATTCGAAAGCTCCATCCTGGATCTCACGCGTGAAGACTTTGACGGTCTGGTCAGTCGATTCGAGATGTAGGTTTCTATTCGATCGTCTTTTGTATGTCTGTCACATTCTCATCGCCGTGTTCGCGGTACAGGGATATGCGGGAAATTTGCGGCATTCAGAATACTCTGAGAGAACGGTTCTCTTGGCACGTTTCGGAGCCCACTGTGTCTACGGAGCGCGAGGCCTTTGACAAGGCTTGTGAAAAATGGGACAAGTGGGAGCAAGAACAATTAGTGGCATCGCTATCTCATGCCCGCTCCCACGACCAAATTCGAGATCCACCATCTGGCGCATACGTTGCCACTCAGCCTTTGACGGCAGGGAACCGTATCCAAGGAAGGCCTGTCTCGACGGAGCAAAGTAAGAAGCGAATATCGAATACCTCGGGGTCGCCGCTCCGACTGAGTCGATCGATGCGCATTTTCCTGGCTCGCAAGTCCTCCGGCGTTCCCTCAGACCCGTAGAGGGCAGAACTACGCTGCACTGTGCTAGTTCCTGTGTATATGTAATTCAACCTCAGCGCTGATGCCTTCGATATATGTTAAATGGTAAATCTAGACCGTAATTTATCTAGCTGTATTTTATCCCGTCATTTCCAAGATGTCACATTTACATTTATGTTGCCCTTTCGACCAACTCGAATGTCTATTTCTAGAAACTTGTAATACTTGATAGACGTCAATGGAAGATGGTCCATCGTCACACGTCGCGAAGAATCATCTGTGCATCGAGCCAAGAAAAGCTGATTGCAACGAGGTTTATCGATTATCGATCGAACCAAATGACGTAGAGAAAGGTGGATGGATGGATGGAGGCGGAAAGACTAGGCCGGGACTAGAACGCCTCGGTTCTTCCACAATGCGAGCTTAAAGCTTAAAGTCCGACTATGGATGGTGCTCGCGATATGAGATACCGGGCGAGATGTGATGCGATGGTGGATGTGAAGCGATCGGGCCTGGCTTACCAGTACGGCAGTCACTTGCATGATGCTCGGCGCGGCGTGGCAAGGTACGGAAGTGAGCCCTAGTATTGGGGAAGTGCGCGGCAAATGACGTATGTATGTATGTATTGGTGCTGGAGGGAAGCGTGGAGACATGCGAATCAGCTGGAGGTGGTGCTGTCAAGCGTCTGATACTCCTGCGAGCGACTAGTTGAATCAAGCTAGGAGCCCCCTGGTGCACAATTTATTGATCAGAAACTGCGAACCTACGACACTCAAAAAAAAAAATTCTAGAACGTCGAAGATTGTAGGAATCCTAGATGTTAGCAACCTGTTCTTCAGCCCATTCCCACAACTGTTTACCGAGCTCGGGGTCCTGGGTTGCTGGAGAAGCCTTGCCCATGCGTGCCCATGGGATGAGATACTGATGGAGTACTTTAATCGAAAAGGCGATCGAGGCGGAGGATGTCACGGACCTTGCCATTCATCTCTGCGCCGGCAGCGGTGGTCCCCGCATATAGTTGGGTCAAAGCGCCATAAGCCACGGGGTGGATGACCCAGTACTGGTACTAGGAGTCATTGACGTGCACGCCGATGGGGAACGAGGTCTTACTGTCAACATGGAGAAGAATTTCGGCATATGTCGCTGGAGATCAGAGCGCAGATTTCCCGGGTTGAGAGACGTCGAAACGATGCCCTGATCGCCGTATCGACGAGCGAGCTCGTTCGCAAAAACGACATTCCCCTGCGCGATTCGTGGATGGGGATAGGGAACCGGAGACGTGGTGAGGACGTACGAATTTGCTTTGGGCGTAGAGATAGCCTTTGAACGTCTTCCTGCGCTTCGGGCTGTCTTTGAATGTGTTGAAATCGAGGCTGCCGCTGAGATGCCCGGACGACGAGGTGTTGACGACTCGGGCCTTGCCGTCCGGACTGGTCTTTGCGCCGGCTAGGAGGGCGGGCAGGAGGAGCTTGGTGAGATAGAAGTGCCCTTGTGGGTGCTGATGGTCAGGTGTCCCGTGCTATGATACTAACAGACAGGCGCCCACCGAGGACATTGGTCCCGAACTGCAGATCATAACCCTGTTTTGTCAAGAGTTCGACCGGTGGCATCATTACACCTCTAGATGAAGGTTAGGGTGACAAATATAGTGAAGAGAGGAAACGTGCGCATTGTTAAAGAGGACGTGGAGTTCTTTCTCCTTGCTGTGATGAAGTTACCCCGGGTCCGCATCAGCTGGACGTAGGGCGCACCTCAGGAACTCTTCGGCACCAGACTTGATAGTTGGGAGGTCTGCGAGATCCACTTGTAGAAAGAAAGCTTGTTTGCCTGTAGCTTCCTCGAGATCTTTGATCGCCTCTTGTGCCTTTTCCTTGTTGCGGACGGCAATGTAGACTTTGGCGTTGTGCGCAAGGAGGGCCTGTAGCACAGTTACATTTAACACGGAATGAGAGCCGGCGTGCTAGCCTTTGCGGTTTCCTTGCCTATGCCTGCAAGCACGGTGTGAGAAATCAACGTGGGCCGAGACCAGCGTGGGCGTACCGGTGTTTGCGCCTGTGACAATGACGACGCGGCCGGCGAGGTCAGGGATGTCGTCGACAGAAAAGGTAGCGCGGGGGGGAGCAGCCTCTGCGATGTACGAGAGCGCGACGCCCATGGTGAAGAGTCGGCGGGTCCGTGCGCAGGCACGTGGCTGTTGCCGAAAATGTCGCGAGATGGGTTGGAGTTGTTTTCATATGGCGTCCGACGTCGAAATGCAGTCGCCGCGCAGCGACTCGGCCTCGTCGCTGCGCGAACTCGCGCTCAAGTCCATCAAGTCCCGCAGGAAACCGCTCTCTGCAGAGTCCCTCCTGCCCCTGCGCCCCCCGCCAGCAGAGGCTTCCCTCCAGCTCGACTACGGACAGGAAGAGCGCTCGCCGTCCTCCGACGCCCCGCACGCGCCGCCGCCGCCGCCTGCAGACCCGGCTCCTCCTGCTGCTGTGCCCCCGCCTCAAACGCCCAAGCCTCCGTCTCTCTCCATATCAATGCCTCCTGTTCCTGACACCCAGGCCCGCGAAGAGGGCGAAATCAGCGACGAAGAGGAAGCCCAGGCCGCGCCGCAACACCCCAAGCCGCCGTCGCCCCCCGCGGGCTCAAGACACTCTACGCCGTCCGCTGCAGCTCTGGTCCCGTTCGGGCGTCTATCTGACTTGGCATCCGGTTCCCAGCCGCGTCCGAGCTCTGTGCAAACTGACTCTGTGCCTGTGTTGTCTGTCTCCAGCTATTCTCTTGATACCGATCACATCCGGCCGGGAGTGGCTCGTGAGTGTTCTGTCGTTTCTTCGTTTGCGTGTGCTGAAACGCAGCCGAGCAGTGAATCAAGATCAGTATGACAAGGCAAAGGATATCGTTCTCGACCTGCTCGGCTGGGGCGTCGACCCGGAATATCTAGTTGACTGCGGTGTCACTCGCGAAGTAGTTTATTATGTTTTTACGGAACTGAATCTCCGCCTGCCTCAAAACTTGGATACTATTGGCCTCGTTCCATTTACGCCAGAAGATGCACTGGAGCTAAAGAAATCAGTCATGATGCCCCCTCCTCCGCTCCCCGTCCTGGAACCCCCGTCTGTTCCGACGACTGTGATTGTTCACACTCCCTCTCCGCCTCCGCCAGCTGCACGGGCTATCGAGTCTCCCAGACCTGTCTCCACGAGTGATCTGCACGACATGGAGCAGCAGCGACGGCAAGAACTCATGGCCCGCAAGGCCGCTATCGCCTCCAAGAAGTCAAAGAACGTGCCTCCCTCTACAACGCCATCCGCTGACATGAACATTGACTCTGTGGAAGACTTTTTGAAGACGATTGAGTCAAGTCATAACACTGCTACTGACGACATGGACATTGACGAAATCCCTGGACTTAGTGGTGCAAGTTCATACAAGGCGTCTTCGCACATCTCTACTCTAGTGTCACCGACAGGGTCGACATGCGCTCCCTTGTCACCCAACGAAGCGCCGCCTTCATCGGCAGAGTCTGGCTCTTCTCTTACCGAGACCGAGGGACCCACCGTGCCACGTCGCGTGTTCAAGAGGCCCGTCGCGTCCGACTTTGTGGACTTTGACGAGAGCCGGCCACCGAGCAACAACAGCAGGAACGGGCACCGGCATGCGAATGGTGGGCAGAGACGGAAAGCAACTGGGTTCGCGAGTGTCATTAGCCAACCTCGATGCATCATTGACGTTAGTGATAGCGAAGGGGAAGGCGACGGCGACGTCGCGATGCGCGACATGGAGACGGCGTGGGGCGGCGGTTTTGCATCGCCGGTGCCGACGAAGGCGTTTACCCATGTTGACACGAATGGGTGGGCGACCCCACCAGTGTCGACGCCGACGCCGACGGGGAGCATGACGCCTGCGGTGTTGTTGGAGAAGGAGAATGAGATACAGCGGATGCGGGAGATTATCGCTCAGAAGGAGCGGAGGCTCAAGGTGGATTGTGTTCTGGTGTGCTGTGCATCTGCTGACTCTGTCCAGGAGGCAAAGGCCTTGGACATGCTGGTGAAGCGGGAAGAGACGCCGGTTGTGCTTGCGGCCGAGTCGAGCAAGATGGCTATTTCGAGCGGTATGGGTGCAGCGATCTTCCGTACATGCTGTCGGACTGATGTACGTCAGAAGGCGAGTCACCTGTCACGGCTGGTTCGAGTCACAGTACTCCTGTTGCATCGACGGATTCAATTGGTTGTCTATTCCGGCTCCCTCCCCTGCCGACCTCGGACTGACTTTTGCGAATATATCTGTTTTTCCCTTCCATTCATTCCCTCGTTCCGAACTTTAGGTAACATGACGCAGGACGACGGGCGCAACAGCGGCAATTCCGAGCACGAAGGCGAGTTTCTATTTTCTGCTCCCACGGTGCCTTTTCATGTGCTGGAGCGCCTTCTGTTCCCGCTGGTTCCGCTACGCCCCAGACTTGCCTTTTTTTCTCACATGTGACCCGATTTGGGAATTGACAGGTATGAATGCAGAGGGACAGCAAAGACATGCGGCAAGGCTCTTCTCCCCTGGGGCGAACGTCTCCTGAGATTGATTGCCTGATTAGGACGTGCGCTTTGCGGCATACGAGTCGCCGCTGCGGGGGTACGCGCTGCTGGGGGACGGGGCGCTGGCGGGGCTGCTGGGCGCGGGGCGGGTGTGCCAGTACGAGGTGCCGGGGCCGGGGGAGTGCCGGGACGCGGGGTGCGGGGACGTGCACCTGAGCCGGGTGTGTAGGTAGATTAGCGTCGAATGAATCCGGAGATGGCCGGCTGTGTTGATGGGCGTTTATATGTGGCGTGGCCAGTTGGTCAGCCTGATCAACCTTCCCTTTTCGCCCTCACCCAGGATTCCTTTTCCGGACTCTGGCAAATATCGACGTCGAGTGCGCCGCCGTGCCATCGCTGTCCCCGCCATCCCTGTCAGTCCCTTTCTTTGTTTCCCATGGCCGTGCGCCCCCCGTATGGTCCCAGTAGCTCAACGTCGCATTCTTACCCCGCCCCCGCCCCCGCGTCCTTTGCCGTCCCACAGCCCACGTCCCCCGCCCCGCCGTCGCCCACCATGGCCATGCGCTCCAGCAAGCGCCAGCGCACCGCCGCCGACATGCACCCCCCGGGCCCGCCCCCGCCCGACCCCCACGCCCCCCCCGTCGGCGAGGACGCGTTCATCAACGACGACGCGGCCGCCGACAGCGCCGCCGACGATGACGACGACGACGAGAAGCCCAAGACGGACAAGAAGGCCGGCCGCCGCAAGATCAAGATCGAGTTCATCCAGGACAAGTCGCGACGGCACATCACGTTCTCCAAAAGGAAGGCTGGTATGTCGGGACGCGTCGCTGCGGCTCTTGTTCTCACAGTATTTACAGGAATTATGAAAAAGGTAACTTTTCTTCCTGATATATTCTGCATCATGTCCATCTGCTCCCATCAGGCGTACGAGCTGTCCACGCTCACCGGCACCCAGGTCCTGCTCCTCGTCGTCTCCGAGACGGGCCTCGTCTACACCTTTACCACCGCCAAGCTCCAGCCCCTCGTCACCCAGCCCGAGGGCAAGAACCTCATCCAGGCCTGCCTCAACGCGCCCCCGGGCTCCCTGCCCTCGTCCCACCCCGTCGGCCCCACCATGAACCGCGCCGCGCCCCCCCTGCCCATGTCCGCCGGCCCCCCGCAGCCCACAAACCTCCCCGGCGGCCTCTCCATCAGCCCCTCCAACGCCCCCAAGGACGACAACGACGACGACGACCCCGAGGACTCGCCCGGCTCCCGCTCCGTCGCCTCCAACAAGCGCCGCCGCCGCGCCTCCTCCAACGCCGGCCCCCGCGGGCCCACCTCGCCCCACTCCCCCAGCGCCTCCATCCCCCCGCTCAACATCCCCACCTCGGCCCAGTCCGCGCCCCCGCCCCACCAGCACCCCCAGCCCACCCCGTCCCAGATCTCCCTCGGCTCCCCCACCTCGCCCCAGCAGCAGCACCAGCAGGTGCCCTCGTCGTCCCCGACCCAGTACTCGCCCGGCTCGTACGCCCACCACCCCGGCCAGCCCCAGCAGCCCGCCCAGCACCACCAGCAGCACGACCCCGGCCTCTACGGCTCCCACATGTCCCTCGCCGGCGGCTACTCGTACTCGCCCGGCGGCGGCCCCCCTACCCAGGGAGGCCCCGGCCAGCAGGCGCCCCTCGGCGGCCTTGCCGCCGCCGCTGCCGCCCAGCACGGCCATTGGTCGACCCAGCAGCCCCAGGTCGGCCAGGGCGGCCATTACGGACGTCGGTAGTTTACTTGTGTGTTATTTTGGAGGATGGATTTTTTTTTCCTTTCAATTGCTACGGTTTCTCTCTATGCTCTCTCTTTACAAAAACTTGTATCCCCTGCCTTGTATACGAACACTCGTGTTACGATCTCATGAGATTGACGCACTGACTTGCTTTTTTTTTTTTTTGTGTAATCCTTTGATACTCAGAATGGCAATGCTGTATTCGGATTCCCCTCTTATCTCCATCCCGCACACTTCGGTTTGTCTCTTTGTTTATGGTCATGGGCGCTTTGTACCATGTGCTCCGAGTTCATTCGGCCCAGAGTACCCTCGGTGAATTCCCATCACGATGGGCATCGTCCAGTCGATCCTCACAGAATGCTTCCCCCCCGAATCTCGCTTTTCTGTGGATGATATTCCCGACCTCACAGGAAAAGTAGTGATTGTAACTGGAGCCAACACGTGCGTACTAGTATAGCACCACACACCTCTTCTTGATGATGATGATGTGAGCAGCGGTTTGGGCAAAGAGACCGTCAAGGTGGGATCCCTCCATTATTATCGTCGACACGTGGTGCGAATGGACATTTTAGGCCCTGCTGGCGCACAATGCAAAGGTGTACCTTGCGGCACGGAATCCGGACAAGGCCAGGGCAGCCATCGAGGATCTGCGCGCCCACACGGGGAAAGACGCCGTTTTTCTCAAGCTTGATTTAGCCGACCTCGCGTCGGTCAAGGCCGCTGCGCAAGAGTTTATAGCGTAGGCGCGCGTGTTGTCCGGACAGCAGAGGCTGATGACTCGTACAGGAAAGAGCGCGAGCTGCATGTGCTCATCAACAATGGGTGCGTCGTTTCAATGTATTTGGAGAACATGTACACGAACGCCGACAGAGGCGTGATGCACGCGCCCATCGACGAGCTCACGGCGGACGGCTACGACCTCCAGTTCGGCACCAACGTGCTCGGGCACTACTACTTGACCAAGCTCCTCCTCCCCACGCTGCTCGCCACCGCGCGGTCGAGCCCGGACAAACATGTCCGCGTCCTCACCACGTCGTCCATCATGCACTACATCGGCAGCCTCGACTTTAACACCTTCAAAGACGGACCCGCGCGGCGCAGGCGCGGCACGGAGCTGCTCTACGCCCAGAGCAAATACGTAAGTCGCGGAGCCGTGCGTGTGTGTGTGCGGGCGACCCTGCGTGCGTGCTTATTGCCTTGTTCGGCAGGGGGACCTCGTGATGGCGATGGAGCTCGCGAGGCGGTACGGCGCGCAGGGCGTCGTGTCTACGGCTATCAACCCCGGCAACCTCGATACCGATCTGATGCGCCATATGGGGCCCGTAGCGCTCCGGCTACTCGTGCGTCCCCCTGCTCTGCCGCTTGCGTTCCTGAGTCGATTTGAAATACGTGTATGTGCGTTTGTAGAAGCTGATTTTGCACCCGATGCCGCAGGGCGCGCTGACGCAGCTGTGGGGCGCGACGGCTGCGGAGGGCGCGCAGCTTAATGGCAAGGTGGGTTCGCGTTGCGCTTATGGCATGATGACGAATGATCGTTGTGCAACTAGTACCTCGCGCCGTGGGCCAGAGTGCGCGTGCCCAGATCGGACGCGCTGGAGCCGCGTATCGGCAAAGAGTTGTGGGAGTGGCTGGATGCGCAGGTCAAGGCGTTTGATGCACCTGCGTGACACCGAGAAGGATGCTGTCTGTGTATATCAAACCTTGTGTGGCTCGTTGCGCATGTATGTATGTATGCATGGCCTTGGATTGCAATCGAGCGTTTCGAAGGACCGGGATCCACCCCCCGCGCGTGCCGCAGTCCTTGAATGGAAACGAGCATTGTACCCCCTTTCGACCAAGTCCCTTTGGGCTTCGCGCCACTAGATGCATTCCTAAATCCGGATCGATCACAATAGAAAATCACGCGGCGCGGCACATGCATTCCATCCGGCACTTGTCAGGGGTGATCGATCCCCTGTCATTCTTTCCTTCATTAGCTTACGCCACTATCAATGTAATTCGTTCACCCGCCTCGTGCTTCCCACATGCATTCTATTCGGCGTGATGGGCTGCTGCCGTACGTGCCATGCATTCATACCTTCAGGCGCCCAAGAATACCTTTTTGTGTGATAGCGGTATGACAATCCACGCGTTGTAAACATTGGTGGTTTCCGGATGGACCCAATCGGTTTGTTAATTTCTACATACTGTACAATGGAGGGCATGTCTAGCTAGGGGTATTGCTACGACAGCTAACGACAACATTCTAATAAATCAACGCAATCACGCTGCGCCGAGCTTCTTTCGCAGAACCCGGCGCATAACGTACCATCCTGCAACAATGACAAGAAACGACCCGATGATTCCTACCCCAATGTATCCGGAACTATTATTCGCCTGTACGAGTATTCAAGCTTATTTTGAGTTCGAGGTTCGAGGGATGGCGCCATACGTACCCTCGCCCACGCCCCCCACCAGCTTCCTTCCAATCCACCGCCATCCTCTGCTCCCGCAGCCCGGCTGCACCGGCCGCATCGTTCTCCGATCAGTCCCATGATGGTAATCAGAGAAATGCTGACAACGACAGTTCATAAGTACTGCGATCGCGTCACACGAGGGATCGCACAAACCTAAAGGCCACGAGGACGCTCATGATCGTCAGGATGACGCTCAGGCCGGACATCACATGCATCTTGACCGCCGTGTCCCGAGCAAACGCTGCGTCGCGAGCGGGCGCTGGCAGCGCGGCCTCCTCGTCTCTGCACACGGGGACAGGAGCGCCGCCCGACGTCTTGATTTCATTCCTAGGCCCCGGCGGTGCTTCTTCTAGTGCTTTTTCATGTATGTCCTTCTCCTGGACTTCTGGCATGCTTGGGGGGTTCTTCTCAAGAAGCACCCAGCCGCGTTCGGGGAACCCGATGTAGGAGTAGAGCATCAATATCGAATCCGCAGAGTCGACCAGTGTCATGCCTGCAGTGAACAGAAGCTAAACCTTGTGTGTGAGCTAAGGGACCCCCCCTGCGGACGGACGGACGGAAGATGGAAACTGTACCGGAAGGATGACGACATTCGAAGACGAGATCGCTCTGCCATCTGACCCGCGCTTCGCAATGGCGGAAATGGCTAGCAGGGCGATGGAGGAGGCGGTATCAAAGCCTACGAAGAGCATGAGCTGGGCGTGAACGTCACCGGGATGTTAGGACGTACCGAAGCCAAAGAGCACACCGACTGGGTACATCTACAGTAATGTTAGCCATGTCGTGTTTGGGAGACGCTAGCCACGCACTTTCCACGGCCGATTGACAAATGTCATTAACGGGCCCAGGAGCCGCATCATGAGCATATGATTGTGATAGGGTTTTTCCTCCAGGGCCGGAAGAACTTCACCTTGAGCAATCCGTTTCCTCCTTGTTGCTTCCTGAAGAGTTCAACTCGGTTGCTGTACTTGCCTACAAGATTATTTACATACTCTCCGGCGTTGTTTGAGTATTCTCCAGAGAATGACGGTATTTGCAACGCCGACAATAAATAGAAATGATCCACTTACGGCCGCACCTGAGGAAAGACAACTTGAAAACGGGATGACGATAATTTGTTGAGAACACGGACCGACGATGCCACCGACGTCCCCTACTTTATTCATCCTTTCAAAGACATCGGAAGATATGGCGATAGCCACGGTCTTTGTATGAAAGCGTTAAAGAGACGTTGTTATCGTCATGAAACTGGAGACTGACCACTACTATCACAATGGTGCTATGCCCCAAAGAGAAGTATAGGCCGCAAGTTACGGGGAGCTGTCCCAAGCCTATCAGACCGCGAGTGGCGTTGTCAATAGCACTTTCGTAAATCGTGTCAGAAAGGGGGCGACAGGAGGTACGGGTAGCAAGCTTTTTGAGGGAGCCTCAGACTATGCTGCCGTACGTGATTCATATCAACACACCTAAAACCTTATATGGTCCGCATCAAGTGCTGTTGAAACGACATGGAATGTAATTGAGATGACTGATGTGCGCCGGGAACGATCAACACACCATGTCGCAATCCAAGCGTCTGTAGGTTAGATAAAATTAACTTGATATTCAGTACAAGTAGATGCTGTAATTGACCCAAGCTAAGAGCGAGAGACTTAGGATAGGTCGCGTGTCCTGATTTCTACCAAATAGGATTGCTGCGACGATCCAACAGGTCGCATTTGCCGCGAGCCTTTGAAATGGGTTTATTCTGGTGAGTCAGTCGGTCAAGATGTAGAACGCACTCGGAAATCGCTAGGATGAGCGAGCGACCGAGCAGAGTTGGTTTCACGAGGTGTTGCATGTACAGAGACTCGACCCCTGTCAGTCTCGGACTTTATTAATATCGTGATCGGGCTGATCTGATTGGAAATTAAAAGTACTTATCTTGACTCCTGAATAAGTAGTTCCGGGACACACATAGTAGATGAAGATACCAAAAGGACTTGGCTAAACTTCAAAGAGCTCAAAGAATATCGCGTCGCGTCGTCTTCGTTATAGGTCCATTCCAAAGATAATATCTGACATTATTCCGCAACTGCTCCGAGCCCATACACTACTCCTAGCGCCACTCTTGCTGCCGCTCTTCGCCTCTCACTCTCATCCTCCATGTTTGCAATCTCCGCCTTCATCGCTTGAAGGGCACCAAAGACTTTTGACAGGTCCAAATGCTCCATATCATACGACCCATCGCCATCTGTACCAGAATTCTCGGTAGCGAATGCATCTAAATCGTCATCTGAAAGAGTCTTTGCCGCTGATGACTGAATTTCGGATGTTTTCGCAACCTTGGCTGTGCTCATATCGGACCCAGTGACTGGTGGAAGAGGGCTTTTAGAAGTTCCGAATATTCGTGAAGAAGTCGCCAGAATTTCCTCTTCACTTGGCAAGTCATCAGTTTCGAATATTCGTGAACAAGTCGCCAGAATTTCCTCTTTACTTGGCAACTCATCGTCAGTATCGTTGCCTTCGGCATCCTTTCCATCTTCACTGCCGCCAAGATCAGAAGCGGAACCCAAAGTCCTGTACAAATGTCCCGCGTAAGGACCAGCAGGTGATAGTCCATCGGTGTGTATGTCCGGCGTTGAGCGACCAGAGACCTCAATAGGATCCACAGCTGGCGCCGATACGAAGACCGTGAAGTCATCATCGAAACCAGAATTTACTTTCGTTGCTCCTGCCGGTTTGCCATAGTGGTCCACTACAGCTGGCGTCATGCTGATCCCACCAGTGCTCGCCGCTGATTTCCATGGATCATCCTGAAATGCATAATTTTCAAGCAACCGCGCAAGCTCCTCCATCTCCTGCTTCTTTGCTTTGGTCCGAGCGGCTGTTTGTGTACCAGATTTTGCCGTCATCTCCTCGACTGCTGATAGATTGTGGTCTTGGGAAGTAATTGCCCAATCCAGCAAAGCATGCTCACGGTCCCGTTTTTGTACGCCCACCTTCGACGTCGTTGTCATCGATGGCCACATAACTGTACTAAGAGCATCTAATACTCGTTCAATTCCCGGTATTTCTGAAGAATTCGTATCGTCAGAGAGACTTGTGATCAATATACGGATTTCCCACCAGACGACGACCAAGTGTCGCTTTCAAGAGTTTCTCCATCCTTTTCGATTGCATCTATGAACTCAAATCCATGGGATGAGAGGAATCCGTCAATTTCGACATCATCGTGTTCTCCCTCTTCGTCTGATAACGGGGACGGAGGGCGTGACGATTCCTGTGGCGCGAGCCTCATCGCAAGGCACACGTCGGGCTCATATCCAGAAAGATCTTGTACAATGCGTTCGATGTGATGCTTATATGACTGAGGGTGCTTTAGCATCTTAAACAGTAGCCATAGATGGGGCATGTTGAAGGAACTGACATACCTCTCCTCGAGACCAGACAAATATAATAGCAGGTATATTCTGAACCTGATGAGGACTGAGGCCATGCATTCTGTGAGCTGCGAAATGGACGGGCGCAGAGTAATATTTATTTGTGATCGTCCATGGTATCTTGATCAAGCTTTCGGAAGATGCAGAGGAGTCGGATAATGTGTTCGCGTCGCTAGTAATGTCCAATGTTGGAGAAGACTGTCGTTTGCCTCCGCTTTGTATACCTGGAGAATCAAGTTGATTAAATTTACCGAAGCGTCATCGAGTAGATCAAGAAATCGTACGGGCGATACAAGATCTTGCTTGCGATATTCTGGATGAAAGTACTAGAATTCTGCAAGAGACATCAGAAGCAGTGCGATCTGGGTTTGCAGACATAGTCCGACCCAAAGAGTCAGTATCACTACTTACTAAATACTCGTAATGTAGTAATCGAGAATACAGGGACGGTCACATGATTATCAACCCAGGATTCTGTCTAGAACGAGCTCAAGGACTTCAAGCTTTCCAGATGCGTCACCCTCTCGTTGACAATGCCGGCATCACCAATGCTTCTCCCAGGCGGTCCCTTGCATATGAGCTTTGCGCTCGTTTTTGAATTTGGGTCCACAACTTCAGCCTTCCATACATACTTATTTCACCAACGCGACCACCTGTAAGCCCATGTATCCTCCTGAAATCAATCGGCGTCATGAATTACAAATCTTCGCTTGCTTATAAAGCTATATCGGCTGTGCTATGTTGGAGCCGACAGGTGCCATTACAGGCCGGTGCTGACGCTTCGGGGTCTTTTTCTGCAATTTCTTCGTTCTTCTCGAACGACCATGTAAGTTTGATCATCAGACTGTACTCAATAGGTCGAGGTCGAGCAAGATTACGATTATTCTGCTGGTATCAGATTTTATATTGTTGACCAGCATATAACAGAAGGAAACCTTCCCAGTGTGATGCTTGTACCAAGGACTAGGCGTCTAGAGAGCAATGGACCGTGATGGACCGTGAGTAGCTCGGCGGCGGAAGTCGACATCACGAGTCAACAGCTTTACAAAGTTCCAGTTACAGCACTTGAAATGACTGACGGGCGGCGTCAGACTTCATTGGCAGTTTGTTGGTTCTCAACCTGCAATAAAGAGCGACGTCGAAGATCAAGTCACGGCCCCTCTGGTTTTCTCTCCCATCTGGGCATGCTCATTGAAATTACCCTTGGGCTGTCTGGCTACGTGCGCTTAGACCCATTTGTGGCCTTCTTCGTTACACATCCTCGCTTCCGCCAGGTGAACTACTCTTACAGATAAAACTCGTTTCTTTTTGCTGAACTCTATCCTTCAGATCAGACACCTGTTGTCCCGCATTGCTTTGAACTGAGCATGTCACAACGGCACCCTTTTGTTCTACTTCTAGTTGAGCAAGTAGATGTTTGTCCAATTCAGGAGTCGGAACTAGGATTCAGAAAACGGAGGTACTTCCTGCATTTGGCTTTTAGCTGTCCTCTTTGATTGGGGACAGAAACACGTTTTTTCATCTTGCGGTACTTTGACAGAACTGTTTGTATGCTGTCTAGCCAGACATCAAGTTGCTTCACTTTTGCTTGCGAGGTTCGTCAAGTTATCGCAGATCGTCTACGCGATCAAGAAAAACATTGCTTTTCTCATGTCCGTTTTGGTACTCATCATGGTCCTCGATCAATGTAGTACGGAAAGACTCCCAATCTCAATGAACCACTCATCATGTCCTCCTGCAATCAAGCCCACGATCTTCAAATGTCAATGAGACTATTACTACTCGGAACTCGAGGGTAATAGAGGAACTTGCGCTGGCGATTACATAGCCCACTTTTAGAGGACGTTCCCGCAGTCGTGCAGAAGAACTTCGGCTCATTTTGTCAATTCTGTTCCTTGACATCTTTGTAACGATCAATGCCGGGTTGGTGTCGACATTAGACAAGAATCATGGGTTTTCCGAGGCAAGGAACATGGACAGAATCTGAGGCAATTTATATCATGCGAGAAGACTGGTAGTAAGTAGTTAGAGAGTCGAAAATCCTGTGTCAAGCACGTACACAAGGTTCATCAAACTTCAAATATGTTACTATGTTACTGTTTTGATATCTCTCTACGCCAGAAGTAGCATGTCGAGAGAGCAGTATCTACTGGTTCAGGATGAGGCCCCTTGTAAACATATTTCGAGAGAAGGGGGAAGTAGAAAATACTTCGATTTTCGTGATTGTATGTCCAGATACTTATTTTGTTTGTCTGGATTAGAACTTATTTCGCGCTTGTTTCATGAAATTTCTTGCTACCAAAAGAGAATATAAATCCACTCAAATTCTATTCATATACTACATCCGGTAAGTGGGCAAAGTCATTGGAATGTGAATTTTCCGAGTCCCGAACGCGAATGCAGAAACAAACAGGAGTGGGTTGAAACGACGCGTAATACGCGTAGATGATGATAGTAGGAAGACAACAGTTCAAAAGTCACATGATTTCTGGCTACGTCCCTTGTTCGTTGCCTCCACTCCGATGGACGCTATATACCACTCCTGAGGGGACGAACATTAAGTATCATATTCCAAGTCATTACATATATGTATAGCGATTACATGCACATGGAGATTGACTTCTGTCTTATTAGTACATTCAAAGCATGAGCTGACCAAAACTACGCGACCTCTGCATTGGCCGTAGCTTCCTTTGCCTTTTCCTTTGCCTTGTCAGTCTCATCCCTGATACCACCCTCCGCGAAGTTCAGGATACCCGCCATATCAAGTTGTTGTACGATCGACTCTGCAGTCTCAACGTCCAGATCCCCAAGCACCTTGTTCACCGCATCCAGCGTGCCTTGCTTGAGAGCATCCTGGAGGTCTGTTGGGAATGCCTCGAAGACATCCCACCTGAATTGTAGGGCCTTGCGCACCTCCTCGATGTCCAGACCTTCAGTCTGTGGACCCTCGAGTACCAAGTTGTCAGGTGGAGGCCCATCAGGCACGTTGAAAGAGATAGACTGATTTGGATTTTCTGGGACGAGCTGAATCTGTTCCTTTCCTGAGGCTTCAGCCTGCTCCTTGAGAGAGACGTTGACACGCTCGACAAGGTGCTTGTACGTTCCCTCCATGTCGTTCACAAATACGGTTTCCGCGCGTGGATCACCTGAGACCATCCTGTTAATCAAGGACTACAGTTAGTCATGCAAACTAAAGAAAGGCTCAATGAAGATCGCGCACTTGCGGAAAAACACGCGAACACCGTCAGTTCCAAGCTTTTCGCAATACTGAAGCAAGAGACTCTGATGCACGCATTGTTTGGCATACTTGGTCTTGCCTGCACTCTGCGCGCGGAAGGCAGCGACGAGCAAGGCGTCGGAAGCACCAGGAACGATAACATCGCGATGTGACTGGATGAACTCGAAAGATTTGTCGTAGGCACGCAAGGGGATCTTGGAAAAAGCTTCCAGACTGGGTGTCAGGTCAGGCAAAGTCTCGTCATCCTCATCTTCATCCTCATTCTTATCTGCTGATGTTGAGGCAGCAGCCTTGGGATTGAGAACTTCATATTCTGTTGTAGTAGTTTTAATCTTTTCTTTTCCCTTGTCAAATTTTGCGTGTGGGATAGGCTCAGGTTCCGGTGGAGGGGGCGCATACTGAGTGTATAAGTATGGATTCGTGAGGGATCGAATGGCAACATGTGTCAAGACTTACCTTGCTCTCAAATCCTTCGTGAAGATCTTCACTAGTGATATGCTTCTTCTGCTCTTTTTCTTCCCCAGCAAGCTTTGCCGCATCATTATCGATCGTCTCTTTAAGTTTGGTAACATGCTCTGCCATACCACTGGCAAGATATTTGGTAATTTTCTCATCGCGTTCAGAGTCGAGTGTATTGGCTTCTTTCACTTTGGTGCGTGCATCATCTCCGACTTTCCTGAGCAAGGCCAACAACATGCCATCATATGTCTGTTCGGGTTTATCTGGGTTGTTGCCGGGAGGACAATCGCGCGATGGATTCTTCTCGAGGCGTTCGACATAGGAGTTAAAGTAAGCGGTAGGGGGAATCGGTGGTGCAGGATTAACAAGAGCACCGGCAATTTCAGTGATACGAGGGAGGAGAACAGAATTACAAGCGATCTGCGCCTTAAGTTGTGCAATAGTATGCTTGCGCAATTCGCGTTTCTCGTGGATATCGCGCTGCTTCCATCTATTGAGGGAAACGTTCATAATTCAAACAAGATACACTCATTCAGCACGCACCGGATCAGCGACTTTTTATCTACGTTGGGATGGCCCTCAATGTCAGAATCGTCTGAAAGCTAGAGATATGTTAGATCGCCATTATGCCCAGCGGCGAGCATGGAGGACCATACCTCGAGCTTGTCCCACTTCTTGTAGCTCGCGGAAAGGGACATGATGAAGTATCGCTGGGAAAGAGCGTGCTGAGAACGGACTATGTGGAAAATACAAGGATGCCAATTGTGGCAGATCGTCGAACTTTCTGGAACACTGCAGCGCCCTGAACGTCCGACATCGATATCTAGCGCCTATCTAAAATTCCGACAAAATGAAGGCCACATGCTCAGTAGATCATTATAAGATTTTGAAACACCAATCATTACTACTTTCAACACAGAGAAGTGGTCTTTCGGCATTTCCGGCCAAAACTCGTATCCGAGTCACTTGACTACCTCACTCGAGAAATGGCCTGGAAGCCCTCTTTCAACCAAGGCATAACCAGTTTTAAGGAATTGTGTCTGGACGAAGCGCTTAATCACTTTTCAAAGGCAAGTCAGATGTCTTCTTCACGTCGTCAAGTCTCAACCGACTTTCAGGCCCTCAAATGTACCGGGGGCGACCAACAACACGTTATCTACGACTCTCGGGCTGCAGTCCATGAGAAACTTGGTATGCACAAGGAGGCTTTACGTGACGCGAGAGCTGTCATAAAACTTGCACCAGACCAGTGGCAAGGTTACGCGCGTGCTGCGCGACTATTCCTTCTTGCATCCAAATTCGATGCGTCTCTATCCATGGCAGATATGGCATTGTCCCGCATTAAACAGTCGAACACAAAACGGCGCGAAGAGATCTCAAGACTTAAAGATGATATACTCCGTGCACAATGTGCAGAGGCAAAGCTTCAGAGATTGATGCGCAACCAATTTGAGAAACTTCCAGTGGAACTCTTGGGCGAAGTCTTTCGTTACGCATTATCAGACGACCCGGGTACCCTCATCCGCGTTTTACGCGTGTGTAGCTACTGGCGTAATGTCGCATGGACTACACCCGCTCTTTGGGATACCCTCATCCTTACTGCAAGGTTTCCAGTTCGTAAACTATCGTTGTGGCTCAATCAATCTAAGGGAATCATACGAGAGCTGTACGTCAGGGCTGATGTTACAAATCATCCCGAATGGCCGTTTTCGGAGCTTGCGAATATCGCCTGGGACCGAGTCCGCGTCTTCTCCGCAGTTTCTTGGGATGTTGCACAATACATTGAGAACAGAAAACTGGGCAAGGATTCACTATCGTGTCTTGAAGCATTCGAGATGATGGAGGAGCGATTTTGCCGACGACGCGCTAGTCCTGGACTATTTTCTCTACTTCGCAATGCAACACTGCGCTCTATTTGCTTCGCGAAGTCTGAATTTTCCTGGAAGGAGATCTCCGACAACTTAGCAAGCCTTACATCGCTCAGTATTCATAGTGGTAGTAAAGACCCCCAATATCTCATGCAAGCGTTGGAAGCAAATCCGGGCCTTGAAACCGTCAAGATTTTGGACCATTTCAATTACATTTGTCCCGGCCGATCTCCCCTGAGATTATCCTACCTTACTCATCTTGAACTCATGGGTAGTTGGGCTCCCAGCTTACTCGAATCCCTCGTCGTCCCGAACTTATATACTCTCATCATCAGGGCTTCTAGTTTTACCCTCGACCTCGCATTCAACCGGATGATTGCCACCGAAGGCTCCATACGTCTCACACATCTTATCATCGACAGATGCTCGATAGATTCCAATGTCATAAACCAACTCTTACAAAGGGCAGAGAACCTTACACATCTGCAGCTAAACTCTCTTTCAAAATGTGCAAACTCTGTCATAGAAAATCTAGCGGGCTCAGTCTTTCCTAAAAAAGATAAGACGGCTCCATTAGATACAATTGGCACTCCCATTATTTGCCCCGCGCTGACACACATTGACGTGTCTCAGTCGCAAGACGTGCTCACGGGACCGCTCATAAGGCTCGTGAAGTCGCGTATTTCTGCAGCTGCCGCAATAACGGCTTGGGAAGAGAGTCACGCGGTTAATGTCGATAATGAGGGCACAGCACCTCCCCCCAAGTGTGCTCGAATCGTGAGTCTTATCATGGACCAATGCTCACAAATTGATGCGGCATGGCTCCCATGGTTGAGGAAAAATCTACAGAACGTCAGTTGTGTGTACGAGCCCAAACAGAAGAGCCACTGGAGGTGAAAGGGATCTGTGTTCCTGCATTTTATGTATCGATATACATTAGAAACCTCAGAGATGAGTAGCATTATTCCATTAATTGATCTCAAGTTCCCTCATTTTGCAATCATTGTATGGAGTACTGCGTCTTGTTCAGGATACACGTCAAACTCGGAGTTGGACAAGGTAAGGGGGCTGCCCAGATCTCTAATTGAATTGACGTCAGAGTCCACGGCCATGTTGGAGAAAAAAACGGCCTATCAAAGTGCACGATGGTCTATCAACGCCGTGGATTGCGCCAAGGAAACAGGTATAGCACTGCACATGCCTTTGATGCTTCTGATACTCCACGCTGCTCAATTCATATGCAGTCGGGCGAAAGTGCCCATTATTGATGACTCCTGTTACTGTAACAGTTGCTTGTCAACTTGTTGATCCGTGTCTGGCAGGTTGAATCTCCCTAAGTCGTGAAGAACGGCCGACTCTGGCATACCTATATTAACAAGCCTGACGCAGACGTTTTGTCCCCAACTGCCACTAGTCTTCCAGACAAATTCCAGAGACTATCCAGTAACTTGATATGTTCGTTTCTGTCGTTTACCTTCTGCTCGTTCTTATTCAAGTCACCTGTGCTGTCCCCCTGACCGATCCCGGCATCATCTCTCCTGCGGACGGTGACGTCATTGTTGCTGGTTCAGCTTTCCCGTTCGAATACAATACTCGGGCAGACTACGATGTAACCAGCTATAACTATACCGCCTGGCTGTTCACGACACGACCTGAATCCCTTAATCCCTCCGACTTGTTTGCAACAGGCTACTTCTTTGGGCGTTACTCCCAACCGAATTATCCTGGTTAGTCCTGTATAGAAAACTAAGAGAGTAGGACACGAAACTGATTGTCCTTTGATGCAGGAAATCCTTACCCCAAAAACCAACCTCCTTCTCAACTTATCATGCCGGACTTTTCCCAGAGCCTAGGTGGGTTCGGTATTGGATCGCCGAACACAACGATGGAGTGTTCCCTCGTTGTTTTGGAAGAGTACGGGACTGACATAGTGAGTGTCCTCATCCTCCGTCTTGATTATCAAGTTGACGCAGCTGTCCAAGGCTACCGCTGGTTCGAGAATCAGCTGGGCCGAAACAAGGATCATTTACAAAAGCGCAACCTAATCTTCGAAAGGAGTCTGACTTTTGGCACTGCCACTAATGATCATTGGGATCGGACTCGTTTTATGGACAATCTACTTACTTAGAGTTGGTACATAGTCAATACTTATAAGTATCTATGAATGTGGCCTCTTTATCTCTTACTTGCCCAGGTGGACGTGGCGCGATCGGCTAAAACGCGTCGAAGCAATTCTTAAATAATGTCGAGGGTGTGACCTGCGTGACCGACGTGTTTTCCATTTTGACTGTCAGGCTGGCGCACCCCGATTTCTACGAATTGCTTTCCGTTCCACGAGATGCATCCTCCTCTGAGATAAAGATCGCATATCATCGTGCACTACTCCGTTACCATCCCGATAAAAATAATCACAATGTTTCCAGGGACAATCATACGGACTACATATCCATTTACCTCATCAAAGACGCCTACAACACACTCTATGATCCAGAACTACGGAAGCAGTATGACTCATCCTCGCATCAATCAAGTGTCAAAACGGGGCCGAGGCCTGCCCAAGTCGTATCATTGGAGGAATTTGAGGAAGTTATGACAGAGGCGGAACAAGACAGTGTTTGGCGTTATCGTTGTCGTTGTGGAGGAATGTACAAGATTGCAGCCACAGATATGGAGAACGGGCATCACCTCATAGGATGCAACAGCTGCTCAGAGGTGGTGTGGGTTGGATATGAACTACAGGAAGTCGACGATGAAGGTGTGTTCAGATAGTCATTCACAGATCAAATTCTCTCTCTTAACAACATGCCAGATTGAAAGTCGTGTCTTCAAACACTGGTCACAACACCAGGGGGTCCGAATAGAAACCGCACCGTCCCCTCGTTACGCCCAAGAAGATTGACATCATCACCACCGTAGAGCGCACTAGGGTCCGCGTTTCCCAGGGGTTGCCGTTGTCGTGGTGGGTGCTCCGTCTCGCGCATGGATATCTTCAGCCGGATGAGTTGATCGCTATTGTATGGACAGGTCATAGGCTGCAAGAGATTCTGCTGCTTATCGTACTGGCTGCGCATGGAGAGGTGTGGGGAGGGGGAAGAGGGTGTACTAGGGGATGTGTTGGCTGATGGACTCTGAGTTGCTGCGAGGAGGAGGTCAATTGTCGTGTGCGCGATGACTAGAGAGACGTGACGATAGTTTGAGATGTGGCCTCTGATCAGAGACCCGAGACAACAGACCTTCTAAATCTTCCACCTGAGATTGGAATTGCTTTTCCCATTTGTCACGTTTTCCAAGGTACGAAGCAATTTCGTTAGGGGTGAGAAACCCTTTCTCTGTTGGTTGGACTGGTTGTTCAAACGAGGACAGAAGTGCTGCAACATATAGACTTCCTAAGGCGAGGGTATGTGGGGGATACTGTATTGGTAGAAGTGTGCGATAACTATTGCACAATTAGCAGATTTTGTTCGCTATGGAACGAGCACTTACCAATCAACTGCCAATCGCCAGGCAAATTGCGTCAGTTTCTTCGTGGCTAAAACATGGCTTCAAGAGTGGTAGACTAAGACGGGCTGGCCGGGACAAACCTTTCAGAGCTCGTCCAATCTTTATAACATATGGAAAAGCCATTCTCGAGGTAAAGTTGAAACATATAGTTTCCAATATTAATCTTTCAATTGCTAAGAGGCGTTGTCGGTCATGCTCCACGACCTGGAGAGACACCCGAGTCTGCGTCAACATTATGAGCTTCTAGTCGCGTTTCTTACCTGGGGGTCCATTGTATCCAAGTCGACTTCTCCTCCTGGATGCTTCGATTTTGCAGCCAGATCCGGAAAGCGAACAGCATACGCTACTGCAAGCAGTTCTCGTGGTTTCTTCAGTGTGTCATGCATTTTGGTCGAGACATATAGCGCAGCTAACGCTACGTCCTGAGTCAGCGTATCAGTGTCATCAGACTAACATGGACGTTGGTGATTGTTGTAAGATTTCTTACATGGTAGTTGAAGTCCTTCCGTGGAAAGAACAGATGAAAGCGGTGGTATAGGTTCTGAGCCGTCGCCGTCGTTCTACGCGGACTACACAAAGCGAGAGGATATAGTACTCCACGACTCATAGCGCCGAAAAAATAGACATACAATCCAATACGCGCCCCAAGTGCCTCCAAGAAACCACAGGCACTTTGGCGAGCCTTCTCCTCTTGTGTTTCTGTGAGCTTTCCACGTTGCTTCTCTGAAAGATACTTGACTTCTGCAGGGGTAAAGTATGGGTGATGGTATTTGGACGAAGAAGCCGAGAGCTGGGCGGGTGATTGAGCCCTCGAGTGGTTGTCCATGGTTAAGTGTACTGCGAATGATTCGCGCAAAAGCGAATTTAGCACAGCCACGACTAATCTTCTCTTACAATGTTCACTTCACGATGAGGGAAAGAAGTTGACCTGGTTTTACCCTTCCTCCTCTCCTCCCCTTGTTCACTTTCAAGTCGCTTCATATCTTGTGTCATTGCTTTATCATAAGCACGAGTATATGGGCCATGTACGCAAATCCAGAAGGTTTTTATCTGTTGTATCAGTGTATTTCATCTTTTCCGGTGGTTTGCGTACGATGATTGACACAAATTTTCCTTTTGCTCTTCCAGGAGCAATCTATAGAAGGCTTCTCGCCCAGTCCTTGTTGAATCACTATGATGCGAAACTCATCTGGAACCTAGCGTTCTATTTCTGTGATTTAAGCCGTCCACAAAGAATGGGCCTTTGTGCAACTGTCGCCATTATGTTCGAAAAGATTAATTGTTCAACGTTAGACGACAGAACAATTCTCAGAAACAAGTTCTGAAGAGGGACAGGATTTGGAGGACTTATCCGCCTCTGACGTCACTTAATCTCAGTGGGCAGAATTATACAAATAGTGAAAATGGTCGTCTATCCTTGTCTATCATGTCTGCTCACAAACGGAATCAAGTTAGACCATTTTTCATTCCTCAATATACCCTGCGCGATTATCGATCCTTCTTCCTTGCAGGTAAATTACTCTGAGCTCTCAGACTACAGTATTTCAGTACTCACTAGCATCTGCCTATTCAATACCATGCCTCACGCGACCTCCTTTCAGGCGCGATATGTTGCACGTACGTACGACGCTAACATCCTTAATGCTTTTGTTATTTGGTTTGTCCAGGCTAAGCCACGGCGCCATGACGCGTATGTAATCTTCGCTGACCATCACACTTCCTCAACCTTTCTCAGCCATCGACGTCGTCAAAACCCGGATACAGATTGACCCGACGTTTAAGCGTCTCGGCTTCATCTCTGGAGCACGTCAGGTAGTCAAGAAAGAGAGTGCCAGCGCCCTGCTTACAGGCTTTGGACCAACTGCCGTTGGTTACTTTGTTCAAGGTGGCGCCAAGTTCGCCGGATACGAGTTTTGGAAGAAGAAGTTTTCTGAGATTGCAGGAGATCAAGAGACAGTGGCAAAGCATCGCACTGCTATTTATCTGGGAGCTGCTAGTGTCGCAGAGCGCGTGTTTCTGGCTCTGGCTTGAGGTTTTCAAACTCACACGCCCTAGATTTTTCGCAGACATCCTTCTCACTCCTCTGGAAGCAACACGTATCCGACTTGTCTCTGAGCGCAATTACGCGAATGGCCTTGTAAGCGGTTTTGCACGCCTCGCACGAGAAGGTGGTATCCGCGAGCTCTATGCTGGATTCCTTCCTATACTCTGCAAGTATGTCTCCATGTCGTACTTGTCTTATCGTACAGCTAACAAGGCATTCATCTAAAAGACAAATACCTTACGCCATTGGTCAATTCACTATCAATGAGCTCTGCCATGAGATTATATACCGCTCCATGACCCCCGAAACTCGACAGAGTCTTTCTCCCTCTGCAAACTTCACTATCACTCTAGGAAGCGGTATCTTTGCTGGCTTCGCTGCTGCTGTCCTCAGCCAGCCCGCCGATACGTTATTGTCACAGATCAACAAGGGACATGGGCCCACAGGGTCAATGATAAATCGCCTCACTGTTTTAGCATGTCAAGCTGGGTTCAGAGGCCTCTTTGTGGGATTGGGTCCGAGAATGGTTATGACCGCGGGCCTTGTATCCTCGCAATTTTTGATGTATGGTGCGATTAAACAGACGCTTGCAGCACCGCCAGGTTTAGAGATTCACAAAGAGTAATAGCGGAAGAGAGTTCTTTTGGATGTATATGTGCCACGATGTGAAAGAACCTCAGCCGCCTGTAAACTACGCGCCTGTGCACATGTACAGCTAAGTAATATAGAATAAAATAGACATTGCACACTTGTCTTAGTCTAGAAGATGAGAAATCAAAACTGCTCGATGTAATCAGCCTTCGTTCGTGTCCATGTTATCTTGTTTTCGTCCTAGGCACCGTGCAAGCATGGACTTTGCATCAGCCTCTTGCTCTGGTGAATCAAGGTCCCATGTCAAGAAGCGCCGACATATAGCCTCAGCATCTTGCAAATCAAGGCGTTCCTCTTCGGTCATGCTTTCGTCCAAGACGCGGACCAACTCGTGTTTCGACAAGAGATGGCTGTCATTGATTGGAAGTGAGAGTCAGGTCAGATCGCGAACACAGGACATGCATATTCCTCTTCATCCATCGATGACAGTACTCACCTCACATATTGAGCACGCCGGACAAGCCGCAAAGGGATCCCAAACATCTCTGCACACTTCGCAGCATGCGAGTCGAGCGAGAGGCCCTCCGCAACCCTACATATACACCAAGTCTGTTGTGGTTAGAAACACCACACGGTACTTGCTCCGCACCTGTATAAATATGTAATTTTTTCCCCGGCACATACACGTCGCGTTCCTGTTACGTCTGTTGCAGTATTTGTATCCGTATCCGTATCCGTATTGACAGAGAGAAGTGAGCCATCACTGGCGGTAAACAAGACCTCCATGTGGCAGAAAGATATTCTACAGCGGTGCGGGTCGAGCAGATCCTCACAGAATACGTCATGAAAGTGCGTTGCGGCGAGGACTTTCGGGCAATCCTTCCCGCGGTGAAGCAGATGCTGCAGGACACCGCAGAAGAGACCTGCACCATCTGAACGAGTAGAGATGAGTCAAGATTGGTAGAGTGGGTACAAGGTGAGAGGAAGAGAGATGGGACGGACCCGTCGAGAGCGTTCCTTTGCCGAACTCGTCTAGGATAACGAGGGAACGTGCGGTGCAGTTTCGCAGGGCCAAAGAAACCTGATTAAGGTCTATCATGAACGCTGACTGGACCTGTCAAATCATGCGGATGATAAGATGAATTACTGAACAACCAATGTCGATATCAATGAAACGCAAGCATGCCTTGGAAACAGATTCTCTTGTAGAGATCCGCGTAAATACTGTGAATAGAGATATGAGTCTAAAGCAATGCAAAATAGGTGTTTAACAGACTTCTGTCCACTAATCCGAGCTTTGCTGATTCAGCTGGCACAAAGCTGATCATATTAGTTAAAGCGATAGAGAAGGAGATGTTTTTGTTCTTCTGTGAAAGTGACTCTTACCAACCAATCTACAATGGATGAAGGAAGCACTTGGAATAAGTTTCTCCTAAAAGTAAAAAAAAGGTGATCACAACTCACCTGTGCCATATATTGGATTAACGCAATCTGCCAATCTCGTCGATTGATCTTCGCACGGATAAAGGACAGAAACACGATTCTCTTACTTGTTTGAGATAAACACTCTGAATTTTGTCAAAGTTCTGTGACTCCTTCTGTTGGATAGATTCTACGAACCTTGCCACACGCATTCGCTCCCGTGCAGAGCAAAACACTATTACATTGTTCCAAATCGGAAGCACTCTCGCCATTCTGGATAATCGGTCCATATCCCACACCTCCCACAAGACGTGCGTCATTAGGCACAAATGTGTCAACTACTTGCTCCTGCAACGGATGCCTATTCAAGCAACCTTCTTGTCAAATTCCGGGTGAATATGTTTGATATCTTACCTTCCCTGATAGATGTCGATAACGTTTTCCTCCACCATAACAGGGCGCCGATAGTTATATGTCCGCGAGGCATCCGCAAAGGAGAGGAGACAATCCAATTCCGCACAGGCATGGCACGCCTGGCTGATGAGTGCATCATATACAAGAATCTCATCGAGAAGGTTCTGGATAATCTCGATTTCTCGATCTACGATGGTCGAATAAAGATCACCTATATGAATATCCATATCTATAATGTCCGGTTAGGGGATGGTGTGCAAGCAAAAGATCCTGTCAATGAACTTACCGTGCATCTCTGGCGACTTAAAGTAAACGTGTTCACTGCTGCAGAGTTAGCCACATCCCAATCAAAATTACGGAAAGTAATTATGCATACTTAGAAGAGAACTATAGGTACATAGTTCAATTGTGCGTTATGTGACGACGATTTGAGGTACTCATGACTTGCCTGAAAAGTCCATCCATCGATGACTTGAATACCAGCTTCTGTTTTCCATTCCTCTAACATGGGGATGCAGATGAGGAACCCTGTAAAACAGAGGAAGAATGAGAGAATAATGACAGACAAAGATACCTATTGACCGAGTTGCGGGAAATAGACGACGTTCAAAGATGACGCATAATCGCATGGAACCGTTTCGCAGATTTGTTCCGCAACTTTGGACTATAAAAAGAAGGGAAGAAAATTAATCTCTACATAAGAAGCTGAGAAGAGGTGCATACCAGAACCGAATCAATACCATGGTACATATGCTTCCTGTTGTCAAGTTCTTCATCGATGTGAGGCCGAACACATGTCCTCGTAGAGTTCGCTGATTCTTCCCAATCAATCTAGATGCCAAGATGACGTCCACAATCAAGGAAGGTATTCAAACACACATACCGTCTCATTAATTCTGCACCCAATCTCTTTCAACTTCAGGACATCGAGTACCCCCACAAGCTGTCAAGACCATGACCATAAGCAGACTACCCTAGAACCACTGAAAGAAATGGGGAAACTTTTTCCATGATTTCAATCTGACGTGAGACTTGTAACTCATTTAGCGTCTCGCGAAGCATAGTCGCATGAAAGGTGAACTAGAGAACGAGACAATCAACCATCTGTCGTTAACCTCGACAGCGACTATGACCTTCACAAGACCTTGCCAATCGGAGACTTTAGCTTTCCCCGATTTTAGGGCACTTAACATACGAGGGACATTCCTGATGCCTTTCAGATGGGAACGTAAAACACCCACGGAAACGAGGTTTTCCGGTCGCAGGAAGCATTCAACAGCATCATGCCTTCTGCTTATGACGTCGAGACAAAGAGACGGCCGTAGAAGCCAAGTTTGAAGCAAGGACCGTCCGAGGCTTGTGCTGGTACTGTTCAGTATGCCTGAATAGATCACAATGAAGCTGATGAAGCTGAAAAATGGAGCGAAAACCAATTGAACAAACTGAAAAGAGACAAGCCTTCTTTCGTTTTATCTGAGTGAACAGATGCGTGACTTTCGTTTTCAAAAATTTGAAGCGAGCTAGATTTTGGGTCAAGGCCAGCAGTAGTTTCAAATAATCAGCGTACAATAATGCGTCGGAGTTGATCTGTAGGACTTGGTCGCTAAGCAATGTGACGACAATGAGCATGACTTTCTTATTCACTGGCACGCGGTATACCTACAAGGTAAGGATCTCGATGTCACGAACATCTAAACCCCCGATACCTTGGTCATCGAGATCGCCGACAGCGCGTTCGCGGACAACGTGATCAATGAGTGCTCCGATAGACGACATCTAACCATTGGAAAGAGGTCAAGACAAGATCACTGAAAACATACAAGACTGTGATTACGCAAAGAGGGGACGATTCTACCGCTGCAAAGTTTGACAATCTTACCAGTGCATTCCATCTTTTCAAAGTAGGGTCGCCGCTGACGTCTCGGCGCCTCCGCATGAAGTCGTAAGCATTTCCAGAAATCGAATTAATGTCGGGAGAAACGGAATCCAAGAGTGATTCCTCGTGTGGTAAATCAGCCAAGAGCTGAAGAGAGAGTAAACGATCACGTCCTCTCGAAGGGCTGAATTCCTTGTGCGGCCGTATTTGAAAGACACCGCTGGTGATATCCACTGCTTGATTCATCAATATATGCATATCTTCAGAGAGACGACCTGACTGTGATCTCGGAGAATATCCACAAAGTTGTCATCGGCCTTCAAACATGTTAATACGACTCCAGGATTGGACTGTTCTAGGACTGCTGAAGGTTATTTCCCTGAATTACGTCTAACAAAGCTAAGGGACCAACGCATGGTGGTGAGATCGAAGTGCGTGGACTCCTGTGTATCCTCCAAGACGTAAAGGACACCCTTAAGACCATCGTAATAAGCGCAACCAAGTCGACCACTTGCGGATCAGTCAGCTCAGCCTGCAATGAAGTAACAAGCTGATGGATCCACGAACTGTTTGCAATATGCGGCTAAACAGGTCTGTCATGGACTCAGTGTACGAGCCCGAGAATTATAGATATATACGCTCCTTTGCCCTCGCTAATCCCTCTTCATCCGAATTGTTTCCTTCATCGGAAGATGTCTCTGTAACTGGATCATTCTGTTCCCATCTCACTGTCTTTCTCTCGTGACGAGATAATGAGTCTGATGCTGTTTCGTTTTCCGAGTCATGACGGTAACTATCTGGATGTTTAGCAGTCTTTTGATGATGCTTTGCAGGCATAGTGGAACAGTACAAATGTTAGTGACGCGAGATCCACTAACGTGACAAGAGGCATGTGATGTGACAGCTTTTGATTGACCTTTTTACGTACGGACATGTCTGATTAGAGTTCAACCTACTTTAAGAATGTCTTTTGCATCGCCTGCAACTGCGGAAGGCTAGAAACAAGCTCCTACGACAGAGAAGAAACTGGAATACTTACCATTGAGGAGTAAACTCTGAGAATCAAGCATCAATTTGTTGTTCGATGACGCAAGGAGGCTGGCGATATCACGAGCCGCTTCCAATCGGCGTAGTTCAAGGAAGCCCTTATTTTTCCGCATAGCATCTCCGATGAGCTCAGCACTTTTGGCTTCACCCTGAGCACGAACAATGATTGACTGTTTATACATTTAGAGAGTGCAACGGGAGTGAAGTGACGTTAAGTCGACCGACCTGCTTTTCTTGAATAGCTTGGTCAACTAAGAAAGCGGCGCGAAGTGCTGTTTGTTGAGCTATCTAAAGTTCTTTGAGAAAATAGTGACAAATTTCTCTGACTCATACGTACTTGTTTGGCTTCAACAGCATGCGTGAACTCGGGAGAGAAGGTTACATGTGTGATAGAAACATCGTCCAATACCAGATTGAATTTTAGCGCACGCTCCGTCAAGCTTTCACGGACAAGGCGAGAAACCTGGACATTGTCAGTACTGATGAAACAGACCGCACAATAAGCATACATTCTCTCGCTGCGTAATCAACTGGCTAGCGTTGAATTGGGCCACGACACTTTTAAGGACTTCATTTACGATGGAAGGTAAGACTCTCTCGTCGTAATCTTTTCCAAGCTCTCGGTATATCGTTGGGAGAGCGTGTATTGACGGGCGCGAAAGAACACGACATGTAATATTCACCATTTGCAAATCTCGAGCCTTGATTTAGGGAATGACAACGGCAAGCAAAACGATGACATACCTTTGGTGCCAGTTAAACTCCCAACACTACGCGGCTTTGCACGAATGTCAAAGACAATTGGTGTCTCAAACCATGGAATCTGCATAGCATATGGATTTGTACGAAAAAAAGTATGTGCAAAGTTTCCTGACATTAAGATGTGTTCCTTCAGCGTAAATTTCTTTCCCAACCCCGTGTAGACTAGACCGGTTTCATTAACGTTGAAGGAAGCGTAGAAAAACTTGAACTCACCGAGTATACTTAATGGCACGGTGCCCTCCATCGACTTTAATAACATTGAGAACTGGCCTGAAACGACGGCTGTAATTTCGTACCATTGAATAAACTTGCGTTTAAGGCGAAACCACCCGCAATAAGGGCTACTAAGAGTCCGCTGCCAGTAAAAAGTCCTCTTCCTCCGGGAGGGCCTCCTTTTGCAACCTTGAGTTGGTTAGCGAGTCTTCGGAACGCTTCCTGTCCGTTCATTGTTGGTGGAGGAGTTCGTGGTCACAATACCGCGTGACGCGATCACAAATTGCTCATGTGTCAGAAAGATTGACATTCGATCCTCGGCTGCCGCCCAATTCAGTCTTTCATATTTATATCTTCTTCGAAATCACCTTCTTCTCCTTATCGATTCCAACCTTTAGCGCTTCTTTGCAGTCCCTCAGTAAGACCTTCTCCGACTGGCCTATTTCCGTTACTAGCATTGTCAAACAAATCTACCATCGTGCTAGCGGAATGGAGGATATTCGTGACAGTTGGAGCATCATTGTGCGTGCTTAGAAAGGTTCTCACCATATCTATCTTAACTGAGTCCCGATTAGCTTGGTTGGGTCTCTATCGCTTGTTGGTGCGTGAGGTTCACCAACTTCTCACGTGAAATGAAGAGATGACGTCTTTCTGTGCAAAGGATCATTGTTTATTCTCCCCAGATATACGAAAACTACTCACTCCAGTCAGGCGAGGGTCTGAGTGTCGTTTTCGTCGTAATATGGCTCCTGGGTGATTTAGCCAATCTGGTTGGAGCGATTAAAGGCAGTTTATTGCAAACTGTTATCCTTCTCGCCGTGTATGTGAGTACAAGTTTTTTTTTCTACAACTAATCTCATTGGCTATTCAGTACTCCCTATGCGATATGATGTTACTAGTCCAGATTTATTACTATCGGTGGAAACGAAACAGACGACCCGTCGGTTCGGAAGAAACAGAGCCACTTCTGAATCAGCCATCTCCGCGACCTATTCAGAATTCGGTCCTGTTGTTGCGCTATACCAGTGCTCTCTGTTTTGTCTTCTTAATGGGAATTTTGGCCTGGTGGGTCAACAATGGAGCTGAAAAGGACGGTCGGGCGATTCCTGAACAAGAGTCACGTTGGGATGTGCAAGTTTTAGGGTGGACCAGTGCAGTCCTCTACGTATGTTCTTGCTCCTCTGGTTCCTCTTGAAAGTTCTCTATTCATGTCTTTTTTTGTATGTAGTTAGGAGCTAGATTGCCCCAAATATGTAAGAGGATGTTATGGCTGTCTTTGGCTATATCCTGACTGTAATTTCAGTTAAAAATTTTAAATCGCGATGCGAAGGCCTCTCGCCCGCCCTTTTTTACTTCGCAATTTTTGGTAATGTCACCTACGCCTTGTCAATTTGTGTGAAAAGTAGCGACACAAAATATTTGATAATGAATGCTGGCTGGTTGGCAGGTATGTTTTTTGTAATTTACCGGTATCTTTTGATGTTCATGAGGATAATCCAGGAAGCGCATTGACGGTGGTTTTGGACGTCTTCGTGAGTGTCACTTCTTTCTGTGGCTATTCCTATCTCATCCATGCGTCATTGCGTGATATATTTCCCGTTAGGTTCTTTGTCAGATATTCTATTATCGTTCGACAGATACATAGATCCGCCAGCGTGCTCCAGTGATACTGACACCTGGTTGGTCAGTAGACTTCATGTGCTTTATTAGAGGTTAGATTTACCACGATGTCCGATACCTCTTATTCAGAGAAATCGAACCGAATGATTCATTGCATGTTGACCAAATGGGACTTGTGAATGCTTGCCGGTAAGTTGCGAGGCAGTTCTAAGGCGTGGATGACCCAGGTAAGCGGGATGACTGCAATTCAAATGCCGCTGACAAAAACAATTGTGAACTTTGTCCAAACACCTTGCCTCGTTTCCTTCCTCGTGTTACAGATGTTCATTATTTTATCCCACGTTGCAGGTCAGCCATCAGGCGTTTCTGGATCTAGTGCTCCGCTACGATGCAGATTTTGGCATGCTTTCTGCCTCGTGCTGAAACCGGAAACACAAGGTTGGAAATTTAGGCAGGAACATCTTTATCAATACGCGATCGCTCCGCCCCATATAAGCCTCGGGGAATGTTCCATTTTCCGTTGCCATAAGCCTTTCGAGTCCCCGTTGCTTGTGCCACCGCAACAGTAAGGTGCGTTCCTGCACCACAAAGCGATTGTGATCAATCTCAAGATGACAAGGGAGCCGACAGGACTCGAGCCTCCAGCAGGTCGCATATACCACATCAAGTCAGTGCTGGGCACCTCCCATTCTACTATTTAAAAAGCGCCTCGACATAATCCCTCCTCGTTTTTTTGCCAATGTCAAGCATCCCAGCTGGAAGGTCTCCCAATGGCTCAACAATATCAACCAGACGGAGAACGTCGGACCATGGCCTTACAGGAAAGGCTTCGCCCATTGTACCGACGATATCAATTCCCCTTCTGCGGGAGGCCATTGATACTCTGGACACCAGGATGGCAACTTTGATGAACCGAAGGCATGAGCTGGAAACCCATCTCGAACGAGCGGTCCGCTTACAGTCGCCTGTTCTGCGACTTCCCAGCGAGCTATTATCGTCGATATTCGTCATGGGAGTTTTAGAGATAGGAGATGAGGACCCTGTGATGGTATCAACACTCATGCTCGTTTGGTACGTCCTTCCTTGTGCTCGCCTCGCGTGGTATAAATTATTATGCTTTAGCCGATACTGGTCGGAAGTAGCGCTCAATACCCCTGTTTTGTGGACGAAAATCTCTGTGAGCCCTCATGATACTCTCGAGAAGACACGGCGAAAGCTTGAGCGCTCGAAATCATGTCCATTGGACATATCCATCAACTTTGAACCACGAATGGACTACACAACCAGTATCATCGAACATGTGATCCGTGCGATGGAATTAATCCGCCCGGCGTTGTGGAGGACAAAATCTTTCAGACTCAGTGTACCTAATCGTCCTCAGGCCCATGCAGCCCTCTTACGTTGCCAGGAGAATGCTCCTCTTCTTGAGACTCTGTCAATCCATATACACCACTCAATGCAGGATGATTCTTACTCGTCGCCTTTACTCCCACTGTTTAAGGGCTATACCCCGCGACTTCAGTCGTGCTCACTCACTTCTTTCAATTTTGGATGGGATCATAGGCTCATGACCAACCTCCGTGTCCTCAAATTGGCTGGGTACTTTAATGCGTTCACTCCATCCGCAAGTACTCTGCTTGATGTTTTTCGTCAATGTCCCGATTTAGAAGAGTTGGCTCTGCGGAACATCTCCAGCTCCAGCGTGGACTTTGACACTTGTCATTCCAACGACTTTTCACCTCCTCCCTTATCGAAGCTTATCCAACTTCGCCGGCTTACGCGGCTGTCTTTATACTACTCTGGCATCGGTCTGACACGACAAATTATGTCACATGTCGCATTTCCAAGGCTTCAGTCTCTAGAAATGTGTTACCTCGAGAACGTGACACCCGTGTTTCAACTCTTATATGTACAGGCATCCACGCGCCTACCATTGCAACATTTACGTGTCGAGTCGTGTCTGTTCAACGAGATCAACTTCATCAACTTTCTGCAGCGTGTTCCTTCACTTGTCTCGCTTGAACTCGTTGATATAGATGACACTTCATCAGCCTTTCTGAAGGTACGAAGTCTGTCTCTGTTTGACCTGTAAGCTCATAGACTATGCAGAGTCTTTCTTCATCTCAATCATGGGTTTGCCCCCAGCTCGAAATTCTGAGCCTCCATGGGTGTACTGCCTATGATTGGGACTCGTTGCGTGGCCTTGTAGAGTGCCGGTTATCTACTATTCCCCTCGCGTACCCTCAGCCGCAACCTTCTCTAACCTCATGTGCAGCATCGATATGCTTGAAGGGTCAGGTGCAACCTGAAATTGATCACCTCCCTTCAGTTACTCCCCGGCGGCTCCGCGCCATCGACGTCACCAGATGCAGCCAGATCAGCAAGGAAATGGTACAATGGCTTCGGATATACGTCAACGAAGTCAAATGTGAGCCTGCAAAAGGTGTATGGGGATAAAGCCACATGACGATTGCATCTCCGTCTCGGCAATGCCGTCTTCTCTCTGGAATAGCACTCCATAGTCTAAATTTTAGTAACCTGTGCATAATTTTTTTTATTCGTCTGTAGTTAAACATGAGTGACAATTTGTAGGAAGATGGTATATTCGTACATACAGGAGGTGAACAACAGTTGATTTAATCATTGAGATAAGCCAAAAGGTGTTTCCTGTCAGATTCATCCTTCTTTTGTTGAATATTGAATCCTCTCGATCCACGACCGAACAACTTCTTCTGACGACGACTGTCTTCAGCAGCCTTGATATGCGCTGCCAAGGCTGCAGCGTTATGGGTAACCCGTTTTTTTGATGCCTTGTACGGACCCACAGTCTTCGCCTTCAAACCTATTCCAAGACGATCGGATTTGAGTACTGTCGCAATCGGTGTAAGAAGTGCAGTTCTGCCGTGGTCTTGTTTATCTCCCGGGGACAATGGCGATGTCTGTTGGAGACGAGCCTCGCCTTCAGCGTTGAAGGCGGGAGACAGAGAGTCGTCATCCTCATCTGTGGTTAGGTCAATGACATCGACCTGCCGCAATTCAGTCACGTCGTCGTATCCGTCCAGATCAACCTCCATGATTTCCTGCTTTACAGAAACGTTCTTTTCTTTCTTCTTCCCTAGATCTATCATTTCTGCATCAGAGGCAAAACGATGTCTGCGAACGACGTCGGGGCCAAGCGGTTCACCCTCGCTCCAGCCGCTGCGCTGCAGCATAGCAAATCCTTTGTTTGAAGGGCCTAATTCAAGCCACACAGGAGGCTTGAAACGTTTCTCGCCCGGAAGTGGCGGTGGATTTCGAGCAACAATGTCAGCAAGGGTGGATGGGCTTGCCTTCCCAGTTGACTGAACCTCGGGGTTGGACCGGAGAGCATTGAGAATGAACCAGTTGTTCTTATCCTTTTTTTCTATAGATTGAGGCTCGGGATCCTGCTTGTGGCGAGGAAGCGATGGTGGTCGAGACTGCGCATTAGATCCATTGACAGAATGCTTACCCGTCAATGAACGATACCAGTTGGACACCTCATTGGCCGGCGCTTCTGCTCGTTTGGCAGAATTTGCAGGATTATCCTCGAAATCCCAGTCAGGCCTGGTAAGGGTTGCTGGGACGAAGCGCGGAGGTGGTGCGGGAGGCTTAAATGTTCCAATTTCCCAAGAGGGTGCGTCGGACTCAAGGGGAGAGGGGGTTGTGTCGTGTTCAAGTTTGTTTTCTTCTTGCTGGGGATCGTAATGAGAATAGATAGTGAAACTAACTGTTGCCATTCAATGACCTCAGTGGAAGTAACTGGAGGAGTATTACGGCAAACGCCGAGTAGCACCAAGTACTTATGGTCCGAAGTTAAGGTTAACCACGAACAATTGTTATCATAATAAACCGACATATGGGCTTCTCTAATCTGCGTATATATGTGAAAATTATAAATTATCAAAGGAGTGTAGGGATATCTGGAGTAAAGAGATCCGAATAGAACGTCAAACGATCACCAGGGAATAACTTTCAAAGCAAGGTATTGAGCGAGGGGTTATAGTACGTACGACAAATGGATATAGCGTAGAAGTCTTAATACAAAGATTGAGGCAAGTTGGAGCCATTGTAAGAAAAACCTACGTGGAAAAGACATGAATGAGCTTCTGTTAATGTTGAGACTTTATCATACTTACCGGAAAACTGAGCTTGAACAGTCTGAGACAAGTTCGAGTCTTCAACGAAGCTGTCGACAGGGGCTTCAGCTGTAAAAACGGTATCGAAGTTGGACACGTCCTTTCATGAAGTATATAAGTCAAACGATGCACTTGAGAAGGATGAATTATGCATACCACTGGTGACGCGACCCTAGGTTTGAACGGAGGTATTATCCTCTTCTGAAGCAGCTTATTGAAATCAATGTGATTCTTAAAGAACGGGTGCCTCCTGATCTCCTCGGCGCCATTGACACCCAGTCGTTTAGTCGGATCGCGTGTCAGAAGACCAGTAAGAACACTCCGAGCTTCGGATCCGAATTCTGGACCAAATACCAGAGGGTCGTTGAGGATCTTGCGATACATATCATCCGTAACCTCTGCACGAAAGCCTTAATGAGAAACTTGAAGTAGGCATAACAAAATCTATCAAACCGTCATAGAAGGGGGGAAGCCCAGCAAGCATCTCATAAAGGAGAACACCCAAGGTCCACCAGTCGATTGTCTTATCTGTTCAACGTGAGCATAATCGTTGAAGTACACAGAATACTACGTACCATAGCCTTGAGCAGTCAGGATTTCAGGGGCAAGATATTCGGGAGTACCACAAAAGGTGTTAGTCTTCTCGTTTCCTTTCATGTTGAGTTTGCACAGCCCGAAGTCACACAGGGCGATATGACCAGTGTAATCGAGAAGAATATTCTCGGGTTTGAGATCCCTATGCGACCAATCGATGTCAGATGTCCCAAAAGAAGATCTTGTTAGCGCATACCTGTAAACGACGTCAAGCTCGTGCAAGTGTTCAAGGGCAAGAAGTAACTCTGCGCTGTAGAATCTGTGAACCAGTCGGTAAGCTGGGTTTCTCATCAAAACCAAGATTCTGGATTGACGTACCGAGCGCGTTCCTCGTTGAAGCGACCTTCCCTCTGCAGATGGTGGAACAATTCCCCGCCATTTACGAAACTATCATGATAATGTTTGTTCTGCATGAAAAGAACGAACACCAGGAATTGAGTCTCACGCAAGGACGAGGTAAAGCTTCTGCTCCGACTGGAAACTGAACTTTAATGGCACAATGAAAGGATTATTCACACGTGCTAGCACCAATCGCTCAGCCAGGGTATGTGTTATCTCGTTTCGATTAACGATATGAATCTTCCGAATGGTCTTGAGTGCGTATATGCGCTGGGTATCTCGCTTTCTGACTTGCATGACCTATTCAACTTCGTGAGATATGTGAATCAAGAAAATCATTGTAACGTCAAACCTTTCCAAAGCTTCCTTTCCCGATGACAGTGATGAGTTCAAAGTCATCCACGGTCAAAGATTGTCCATAAGACGGTAGATATGAAGTGCCTATCTGAATTCTCCCTGCTCCGCCAACGAAGTCGTACCACTGATCGCGACTTCCCATCTCTTCAAAGTTGGGGACGAATTTAATGCCACCCATGAAGATGTCATTACCAAGGTCTGCCGCGAGGCCATCTCCATCGCGCTTGGGTTGTTCCGCGCGTAAGTAACACTGTAATGAGATTTCTGAGTTTCTAGAAACGTCGCTGGAATGGGTAGATGGGTCATATAAGTATTGGCAAATTAGAGCAGAGGGAGGAAACAAACAAATGAGCTTGATACATGTATAGAGGTTTCTCCATGTCTCCACCTAGAGGCGTGATGAGCACCTGATTCACTTCATATTCTATGACCAGGTACGGGAGCCACCAGCACTGGGTTCTTTGGATGCTGTCCCTGGACGTGAATGCTTCAGAAGAAGCTGTGTAACATCAGAATAATCAAGTACCTATTTCCTCGGCTTTTGGCAAGTCGATGCTGATGGACACTGGAGGGAGAGACCGACGCCGCGACTTTTGCTTGTTGAGATGCAAGCGTTGCCTGTACTGCTGGCGGCATCGAAGTCGCCGAGGGCAGACGAAGACCTTCTGCCCACAGAACACGAATGGTGAGGATACCTGAGCGAAATTGTGGCTTTCCATCGGGATATCCAGGTGTGGGTGTCGTAGAACGTGCCAAATCATCGGCTTCAGCGACGCGAAGGTTGGTGACAGAAGGTTTCTTGCTTCGACTGAGCCACGAAGCCATTTCGTAACCAGACTAACGATTTCAAGGAGCGTGGGGAAATGGATGCACTTGTGTAGAAGGTTAACCGAAGGCCGCAATTCCAAGGACCTTCTGTGAGGAGAAACTACTCGCGAAACAACAAATGTGTGGGAAGGAGTATTTTACGTAATATCAGAGACACCTCCGGAGTCAGTATACCTCCGTTCATCTGCTGTGCGGATCCGTCGAAAGACTGATTCTTTCTGACTCAATGCCGAAACAACTACGAATTGTGTTCTGCCGCGAGCCGTCCCAGGTCTGACACACATAAACCTGCCGAGAAATCGAAGTGTGAGAAGTGATGATCTACCGATTCTACATAAAAGGCAACTTTGATCTAATCAGATAGCAACCGGCGTGCCAAGGCCTCAATTTCATAAGAAGGCTTACGAATCCCGCGCCGCATGTCCCGTCGATATAAGTGCCTGAAAGACTTACGGTAGCCTGTCCTTGACCTCATCCATTCTTTTGCCTGTCCCATTCGGGGTCACCAAGCTCCCTTCCCCTTCCCGCCATGTCCGACTCTCGTCCAAGTACAGCAGACGAAAAGGGCACAGTCGCCGAGGAAAAATCCAAGCAGGGGTTTTTTGCACGTCGCAAGGCAGCCAAAACGATCGACGAAAATAGTCCAGATCCTCCTGCTGAATCCAAGGCGCCAGATGTACCCCCTGTCTCTTTTACTCAGCTCTTTCGGTACGCGTTTCTTGTCATCATGCTTCCTATCGGCAGTGCGCTAAGACTACTCCCTAGTTTCTCCACCAAATTCGAGCTATTTATTAATTTAATTGGCTTGATATGTGCTGCAGCGGCTGGCGCAGCTGCTGTATGTCGTTTCCTATCGCTGGTCCTTCTTTTACACCTTCTGAATTTAAATCCAACCTAGCCCCTCATGAGTCTGCTCTTCGGTAATTTGACGCAGCAGTTTGTCGACTTTGGCATTGCCCTCAATCACAACAATCAAACTGAGATTTCTATGAAGGCTGTGAATTTCCGTACGGTCGCGGCGAAGGATGCCACTTATCTGTGCTACATTGGTATGCGTCTTGTATGTGCTGAGGTAGATGTCCTCATGCGCATGAGTCAGGTCTTGGCATGTTCATCTGTACATATGTTTATATGTATGTATGGGTTTATACCGGCGAAGTCAATGCCAAGCGCATCCGCGAGAAATACCTCAAGGCCGTCTTGCGTCAGGATATCGCATTTTTCGACAACGTTGGTGCTGGAGAAGTTGCTACAAGAATTCAAACAGATACTCGTGAGTCTCGCGCTATCTATATACATCTTGCTGACTTAACGTATCATACAGATCTTGTGCAGCAAGGAATTTCTGAAAAGGTTGCACTTGTAGTCAACTTCACAGCCGCTTTCATAACCGGGTTTGTTCTTGCCTACATTCGTAATTGGCGTTTGGCTTTGGCCCTCTCCTCCATGTTACCTTGTATGGGCATCACTGGTGGGGTGATGAATAAAGCTATCTCTGGATATATGCAGTACGTCTGTGTAACCTTCGAACATGTTCCAGTCACTGATGTTTTCTCTAGATTGTCTCTAAAGCACGTAGCTGACGGCGGAAATTTGGCCGAAGAAGTCATTTCTACTGTCCGGACCGCTCAGGCTTTTGGTACCCAGCACAAGCTCTCCGACCTGTATGACGGCCACATTTATGAATCGCGCAAGGTTGATCTGAAGTCTGCTGTCTGGCATGGAGGAGGATTGGCCATCTTCTTTTTTGTCATTTATGCCGCGTATGCATTGGGTATGTATATGACGATTCTGAAGACTAGTTCGCTCATACACTATCAGCATTCAACTTTGGAACCACGCTCATTTTACAAAATCACGGTAAGTATATTTTTTCCATGATACAATATCCTTCTTACACAGCTTTAGCCACTGCTGGCGAAATTGTGAATGTCTTCATCGCCATTTTAATCGGTTCCTTCTCACTTGCTATGCTTGCGCCTGAGATGCAAGGTGTGTATCACTAGTTTTGTCGCAAGTTCTTGTTCCAAGTCGTTTTCCATTCAGCCATCTCGCATGGGAGGGGAGCTGCTGCAAAACTCTACTCCACTATCGATCGTGTTCCAGATATCGACTCTGCTGATCCTGATGGCTTGAAGCCCGAAACTGTTCAAGGCGAGATCACTCTTGAGGACATTCAATTCAGCTACCCTTCGCGTCCCAATGTACAAGTCGTCAAAGGTATCTCGCTTACTTTTGAGGCTGGCAAGACCGCCGCACTTGTTGGTGCATCCGGTTCCGGGAAATCCACTGTCATATCACTCGTGGAACGCTTTTACGATCCGAATTTTGGCTCCGTTAAGCTTGACGGTATCAATGTCAAGGACCTCAACCTTAAATGGCTTCGCTCCCAGATTGGCCTAGTGTCGCAAGAACCCACTCTCTTCGCTACAACAATTAAAGGCAACGTCGCTCACGGTCTCATTGGTACCAAGTGGGAACACGCATCTGAAGAAAAGAAATTTGCTTTAATCAAGGAAGCTTGCATCAAAGCCAACGCGGACGGATTCATTACCAAACTTCCCCTCGGATACGATACTCTTGTTGGCGAGCGTGGATTCTTGTTGTCCGGTGGTCAGAAGCAACGCGTCGCTATCGCTCGTGCGATCGTCTCTGATCCGAGAATCCTCCTCCTTGATGAAGCAACCTCCGCTCTTGATACTCAATCAGAAGGAATCGTACAAGATGCTCTGGACAAGGCTGCAGCAGGTGCATACTTTGGATTTGCACTCTGCTAAGTGACTAATGGCATTCCCAGGTCGTACAACTATCACCATTGCTCACCGTCTGTCCACTATCAAGGACGCCGATGTCATTCATGTCATGGGAGATGGCCTTGTTCTTGAGTTTGGTAACCATGAAGAACTGATTGCGAAGGGAGGCGCCTATGCTCGTCTCGTCCAATCTCAGAAACTTCGTGAAGCAAAAGACAGTGCAGCCGTCGCCGGTGCCGGTGATCACGATTTTGAGGAGCCTGAAGACATGGAGAAACTTGCTCGCGAAGAGGTCCCTCTGGGCCGCAAGAATACTGGACGCTCTCTTGCTAGTGAAATCATCGAGCAAAAGCAGAAGGCACAGGAAAGCATGAAAGAGGAGCATGATCACAACTTGCTCTACCTCTTCAAGCGTATGGGTCTCCTGAATCGCGAAGGATGGAGAAACTATTTCTTCGGTTCCATCTTTGCCTCAAGTACGTTTTTCATTGGTTTCTCATAAATTTAGATTCGCTCAAGTAGTTTAGTGACCGGAATGGTCTACCCTGCCTTTGGTATCGTATATGCCAAGGCTATCAATGGCTTTTCCGCCCGAACACGTGAAGAAATGCGCTTCCAGGGCGACCGCAATGCACTTTGGCAAGTTGAAACTAAATGTGCAAACGAACAAACTTTTGACCAATACCACTTTTCCTTTTATTCAGGTTCTTTGTCATCGCTCTCATTTCTACCGTAGCAATCGGCATGCAAAACTACTTGTTCTCATCTGCCGCTGCGTCGTTGACTGCCAAGTTGCGATCTCTAAGCTTCCGTGCCATCTTGAGACAAGATAGTCAGTCCGTCTGCATCTTCTAATAGCTTTCTCTGACATTGTTTCAGTCGAGTTCTTTGATAAAGATGAAAATAGTACCGGAAGCTTGACAGCCAACCTGAGTGACAATCCTCAAAAAGTCAACGGATTGGCCGGCGTTACACTCGGAGCGTAAGACTTATTATCTCTATCTCAAAAATTGAGTTAATATGATTGCTTCAATAGTATCGTACAGAGTATCGCGACCCTCATAACAGGTGCCATCATCGGTCTTGCCTTCGTCTGGAAATTGGGTCTTATCGGTATCGGTATGCTGCGCTGAATTTTTGCCATTGGTATTGTAACTAAATGACCTCGATCAGCTTGCACTCCGGCATTGGTTTCTGCTGGTTACATTCGCCTGGTGAGTGGTGATTATTTCCTTGATGGACTTATGGTTTACATACAGCACAGCGCGTCGTCGTGTTGAAAGACCAAGCCAACAAGAAGGCTCATGAAAGTTCTGCACAACTCGCTTGTGAAGCTGCTGGAGCTATTCGCACAGTTGCCGCTTTGACACGCGAAGACGATTGCTGTGAACTTTACAGCGATAGTCTCGAGGAACCGCTGCAGAAATCTAATAAGTCTGCACTCTGGAGTAATCTGCTTTATGCCCTCTCCCAATCGATGATCTTCTTCGTCATCGCTCTCGTTTTCTGGTATGGAGCTGTCTGCGTTTCAAAACAAGAATTCGGCACCGTACAATTTTTCGTTGGTCTCATGGTATGTTGCCTGCTTCTGTTTTGTCATCTTGCGGATATCTTATCCTATGATCAGAGCACAACCTTCAGCGCCATTCAGGCTGGCAATGTATTCTCCTTTGTACCAGATGTTTCGTCGGCTAGGGGTGCAGGCTCTGACATCATCAAGCTGATCGACTCCACACCCGAAATCGACGCAGAGTCTAAGGCTGGCAAAGCTGTTGACACCGCGAAAACTCAGGGTCAAATCCGTTTCGAAAACGTCCACTTCCGCTATCCTACGAGGCCTGGCGTGCGTGTTCTGCGCGATCTCTCATTGCAGGTTGAGCCAGGTACATATGTTGCACTGGTTGGTGCTAGTGGTTCCGGCAAGAGTACAGTGTATGTCTACGAAACCTCGTGTTACTTGCCGAAAGATTCTGATACACTGCACCCAACAGTATCCAGCTAATTGAACGTTTCTACGACCCTCTTGCTGGAGAGATCTTCGTAAGCTTTCCACGTTGTTTGTGTACCATGTGCTCATATGGTTTGTATGAAGCTTGATGGTGAACTCATCAGTGAGCTTAATATTCAAGAATACCGCAAGCAGATTGCGCTGGTGTCCCAAGAGCCTACGCTCTACGCAGGAACTATTCGTTTCAACATTCTGCTTGGTGCCATAAAGCCGGAATCGGAGGTCACTCAAGAAGAAATTGAGCAGGCATGCCGCGATGCCAACATTCTGGAATTTATCCAATCTCTGCCTGAGTATGTTGCTTACCATACAATGTGACTTTATCCTGACATTTCTTTCTTCGTAGTGGCTTCGAAACCGAAGTCGGTGGGAAAGGATCACAACTCTCCGGCGGACAGAAGCGTATGTTATATGTCTTCAATCAGTTTGAAATCATGCTGACGATATTTAGAACGTATTGCAATTGCCCGTGCTCTTCTTCGTAACCCCAAGGTTCTCCTCCTCGACGAGGCTACATCTGCTCTTGATTCGAATTCCGAGAAGGTTGTACAAGCCGCCTTGGATCAAGCCGCCAAGGGAAGGACTACTATTGCCATTGCCCATAGATTGTCGACCATTCAAAACGCCGACAAGATGTAAGTTTGACGATGACACCTGAACTGGAACATTAGTTAACATCTTGGTTTGCAGTTACTTTATCAAAGATGGTGGTGTCGGTGAATCTGGGACGCACGACCAACTCCTCGCTAAACAGGGAGATTATTATGAATTTGTTCAGCTACAGGCTCTCAGCAAACGAGACTCAGATTAGAACTCATTACTTATTATCCTTCTCGACGGTGGAATTCTCTTCGATGATACTTATTCACGACATGCCTGGCACATACACATTTCCCCCTACTATTATTTAACATGACGACGGCGATGTATATACCTTTAATACTCATAATCATAGATTCCATGCAGAGGACACGCATCGGCTGTTTGTAAGAAAGTGAAGTTTGTGATTTCATTTTTGCCAGGGCGTAAACACGTGGTGTGGTCATTCTTTAGTCGGCACGGCCACGCTCCACCTCCTCCCATCCTGAAAAATGTCCGTTACCCTCAATCCTAGTACCTCACTCGGCTTTAAGAGTATGTTTCTCGCCGTTCCCTCCGACGTACACTTCTATTTTTTTCGCCCCCAGGACCGCTCACCCAACTCGTCAAGCGCACTCTCACGATTACTAACCATAATACTCTCCCCATCGCCTTCAAAGTCAAGACTACTGCTCCGAAGGTGTGTCAACGCACTCACAATCCAAACGTTCTCTGACAATGTGATGCAGCTCTATTGTGTTAGACCGAACTCGGGGAGAGTCGAACCAGGGGAAAGTCTTGATGTTTCGGGTACGTAATTGACATTTTGGTCACCTTTTGGTGGTTCATATAGGTTCTTTCAGTCATGCTCCAGCCCCTCAAAGAGGAACCTCCTTTGAGTGTAAAATGCAAGGATAAATTTCTTATTCAAAGTACTTTAATTACGCCAGCGAAGGAAGCGATGAACTCGGGTGACATCGTACGCTCCTTTTTAAATGATAATCACCGCATAATTGAACATTAAACGACTAGTGGAACAACTCGGATGTCAGCGAAGAGGGGAGGATTCATCAACACAAGCTTCGGGTTGCATTCCTACCTGCGGAGGGTCAGGCTCTGGAAGAGGAAGATGAGCCACAAGCACATGTGAGACCAGCTTTTTCATTGATCTTACCACTAATTATGGCCTGTATTAGCCATTTGATACTACACGCCAACACCCCCTCGCGAATGGCCACGCACAGCGTATTCTTGACTCCATCGAGCCACCCCAGACTCAGGAAGTTCATCGACCCCTTACTCCACCTGTTGACTTCAGCGTAGCGCGAGAAGATTCTCGCGAAGTCATTCACGACGTCCCTCTTGTTCATGTCTCCAGTGCCACTGATCCTCTTCCTGAACCTTCGATGCGCCCTACCGACCCCCAAAACCAAGCAGTGGACTCGGACCTTGAATACGTGCCTGACCCTGCGCCTATCCCTGTTCCTGCTCCTGTTCGAGCTTCAGAACCCGCCGTGTCTACAGAATCGATATCTATTCCCGTTCCTATTCAAGAGCCTGTACCTGTGCATGCTACAGCGCCGGCACCTACTCATATTTACAACGAGGAGCTGGCTGCCAAGTACGAATTGGCACTACATGAGATTGAACGGCTACGTACTATTGTGGCGAAGTACGAGGAATCTGCTGTCTCTGAAATTCGACGCAGGAGACCAGCCCTGTCTGATGATGGCATGTCTGTTGCAGAAACTGACGTCCAAACGGCCTTCGCTGACGAGGGTCAGTATCCGCAACAGGAGGGTGTACCCCTGCAAGTCGTCGTAATTATTGCACTTGGTGTTTTCATCACCACCTACCTCTTTTTCTGAAGGGCCCTCGTCGAGACAAACGACAGATGAATGTCCTCACCATATCCACTTTACGTGGCTTCATATTCAACCTCCCCCCTCCCCTGGAATTGAACATCACCCTATTTCCTGTAGCCTACCGATGTTATGTTTTTCCTTAAAGGGCCTATTGGCTTTATAGATAGGTCATTTCAACTTTTTTTCTGACTTATTTCGCTACTCGCTGTTACTACCGTCCGAGTACCTTCCTCTTCATGTACTTATGTTCTATATGCCTCAAGGCATTCCGCTCCTTAGAAATCTCCTTCTCTTGTCCCTTTGTTTTTGTCTTATTTAACTCAAAACTACACATTGAGTAGGTGCGCCTTAATCGCTTCCGCCAATAATCGGTGGACTTCTTGCGTTGGATGTCCAGAATCTAGAGATTTCACCAGTAAGTAAACGTCAGACAAGCAGAAAAGACCACATACTATACCAGAAAAATCCTGTGGGATCAGAACATGTGCAGAAGCTATTGTTTTATGCGCGTAAGTAAGATGTTTGGTGATGCTATTTTACGCTTGCCCGGTAATGTTGGTAAACCCGTAGTCTGCAGCATTGTCCAAAACCATGTTAAACCATGTATTCGCGTCGAAAGACAGGACAGTGGCGTCTGCAATGTCTTATGGCTCAGTGCCACCCTCATAAACCAATTGACTCGTGGCGGACCTGTGTGCTTGGCTGCGAATGCTGCAGCGTGCTCTGCGAGGACCGTATTATACAAATCTGTATGTGCTTTTAACAATGGTGCCTTTGAACTATTGATGGAGGCGGGAGCTCGATTTCCAGGAGGAACGTTGATGAAGAGGTGGTTTTTCAGACCATTGAAATAGGCAAGTTCCTAAAATCACGTAAAATATTGAAGGTCAGGAATTATGTCCACACTCACTACAGCTTTAAAATAGGAGCCCATCTCTTCCTTCCAAAACGCAGTGAAATCAGTTATCTATATAAACTCGCGGTCGTGCAAAGTGATGACTCCGACACCAGATGGAGACGTACGGTAGTATTGGTCGTTGTGTCTCCGGTGTCATTGATCCCAATCCACCACGTAGTTAGAGTCTTGCAGGTGGGATGTGGTAGGACCCTTGACGCATAAGTCACCCATTGATTGACTTGGTCTACCAGCGGCACCGTGAAATTATTATGAAGTGGGAGTCTAGAACTTTCAGATAAGTAAGTCTGTAAAACGTTTCAAAGCCAAAATTCACATACAAAGTTCCGTCGATATCTGAACCTGCAAAAGCGAAATCCCATAATTGCCTGGCACAAACAGCTGGGCTGCCTGAGAAACACCCAGTCAAGAATTCCAGCTAATCCGAGGACTCTAGTGTCCACATAACTTGACCGGAAGGCTACCAAGTCACTCACCCAATTCGATCCATCAGAACTTGTCTAGGCACGACTTCAGAATGGACAGCGTGGAAGACTGAATGATCAGGTTGCCGTTACACACATTTCTGGCGACAATCTCGTTTGTCAGAATTTGTTGAGGTGTAAATGAGAGGTGTTGAAGATCTCCAATAAAACTAGGAATGCACGGTAATAGCAGATCACATCAAGTATAGACAAAATGCAGATATACCTAAAGTTAGGATGGCCCAATGTACCTTGGACAAAGGAATAAGAGTCGCCAAATGCATAAACATATTGAATCTCTTCCCAATTGAACTTGTTAAGAGAAGCACTGGACAGATCGGTTTTGATTGCGAGAGAGTGATGGGCGGCCACAAGACAACCCAACAAGGCGAGCAACTTGTTAGAAACTTTCATAGGTGTACAATGGATGATTACAAAGGCTCTGTGAAAGGCAATATTTTGGGCATTCAATTGGGCCGTTTGCAGTTGCAAAGTCTGGACGGCCCGCAATCGAAGTCTCTGACCCGAACTTGAATGCGGAGTTTGCTTGATCAGCTGCCAGTACTAGACTGAGAATAGCTCTCCGAACACAAGTCTTTCTCATGCCTGCCATGGATCATTACACTGAACCCAGAGTATCTGCGAAAAAATCCGCAAGGACACCCTTCCAGCGGTTTATATTTCTGGCGTTCATTGCCGTTGCTTTTTTCTATGGTTACACCATGTATTCAGTGTGGACGTGGAATGGCCCTTCTCCTCCCCCAGTGCAAAAGGTCGGGATTCGCTGAAGACGCCAGTCTTTCTTCATTGATCTTGCCTCATAGGCGGTCGCTATCCTTTCAGGACCATCCAATGTCACTGGGACTGTGAAATTCTATCAGGCTAAAGGTCGTGGTCCAGTCGTTGTAAAAGGCGATATACGAAACATGGATTCCAACGCTTTATGCGGTTTCCATGTTCAGTGCGTATTTCGTTCTTCGCTGCTGTGCTGCTTATTTGTGTGACTCAACAGCCAATCTGGCGACCTTACTAATGGCTGTCTCTCTGCTGGATCTCATTTTAACCCATTCAAAAAGACTCACGGTGCACCTACGGATAAGAATAGACATGTCGGAGACCTAGGAAACATTCAATCGGATGCTTCTGGCTCAGCAATATTTTCCTTCACAGATTCTAAACTATCTCTGAACGGACCTCTGAGCATTGTTGGGTGGGCTTCGCTCTCCTCTCTTACGTCTGATGATTCATTGCTACACTCACGCAATACAGACGAGCTGTTGTAGTTCATGCTGTAAGTCTGACTAGATTCACTGGTGTTGTTTGTCCAATTCTGACGTTATCGCCGACGTAGGGCACTGATGATCTAGGTAAGGGCGGTGACGAGGAATCCCTCAAAACTGGAAATGCAGGGGCACGCGCTGCTTGTGGTGTAGTTGGCGTCGTTGTATAATTATGGAGCGCTGGATGGAGTGACCTATACATATACGAATGATATGCCAAATTACTTGTACTTCTGTCTCCACATCTTGATATTTCAATTCAAGGCTTGTACACAGTTTGGGGTGAGTATCTAATATTTCAGTGCCTGAAGATGCTATCTCTGAATTTTTCCAAAGATCCACTGATACCCAGCTTAGCTTGATTCAAGTGCTTGTTGACAATTGGACTAGCTACTGCTAATATCATCACCCTGCTATTGTTGTATCGACACCAATTACAGGCACTGTCCAAGTGAAGGACATAATCAGAAATCATGCGGAAGGGAGAACCCCAGAAAGCTTACCTGATAGTAGTAAGGGGCGGAAACAGCAGTACAAGTATATGGACTCGCACAAACAGTAGGACCAGTATAACCAGTACCTGCCATGATCATTGTCAAGCATAGAAGATCATAAGTGATCAAATCATACCACCGCATTGGCCCCAGTGGGTGACCGTGGCCGTCGGTGCTGTAGTGGTGCTTGAAATTGTCGTGGTGGGCGCGACTGTAGTGCTTGTGGTAGACTCTACCGGAGTGCTTGTGGATGACTCAGTCGTAGTGGTCGAGTGTGAGGACGATATAGTGGTTGTAACGACGGAACCGCTCCCGATAGCGGTGGTGATAGGGCCGGATTCGACGTAGACTCCAGAGAAGTACCAGTCCTCGACGTCGTTAGCGGTGACAATGCGCAAGACTCCCAAATGCCAATCGGCAGAGTTTGTAGAGGTCGACGCTGCAATGTTCGCAACCACCTTGGTGAGGGGGGAGGAACCTGTCGAAGCCCACAGACCAACAGTGCCAGCAGAGAACTTTTGAGAGAAAACCCAGTTAGTTTACATCATGGCAGAGGAAATAGGCATGTTTGCGCCACCAACATCAATATCATAGGCAAAGTTGAACCATGTGTCCGCAGTGAAGGGGGTACTCCATTTCTCAACACCTGTAACCATCCATACAAGGTTTGTCGGGTCAGAACCTACACCATACTTGAGCTATAGGCCCGGCAGTCAGTACCGCCTCAGCTGCTATGTTACCGGACAGAATCACCTCCGTGAAGTGACTTTCGAAGAAGCAAACTTGATGCTCATAAGCAGACTGTCGAATGGTCAGCTCCACACATGTAATACCATAAATAGATTCAATACGTTTGGTGGATTTGTAGCCGAACGCTTCACGGAGAAATGATAGAATAGATTGCCGGTTCCCAAGTTGGCAGTCGTTTGAGGAATCAGCTCAGAACGTTCCATGGTTTGACCATTCCAATTGGAGGTCGAGTCGATAGTCATCTTGATGCCGTGTGACTCGGCAGTGTCAGCAGGATTTTTGTAGGAAGGGTCCAATGCCAGATAGGAGGAAGTAGCTCCGCTTCCATGAATGTACTAAGAAACTTTCAGAATCTTGACGCCCCTAGGATAAAAGTATGCTCACCCATTGATACTCGCCGACTTGGTTGGACCATGACCCTACAAGAGGTCAGCGACATGAGTTTTGAATGGATAGGGATTTACAGGTGTCAAAGTCAGAAACTGTAGCATAGTAGTCAAAATTACCAGACCAAAGGGTGGTACCTGCACGAGCAGCAAGAACAAAAGCAGAAAGCGAGACCCATGAGAGAGCAAACATGTTCTGCAAGTGCAATAGTGAGGGAATGGATTTTCCGTCAAGACACTTTATGTGATATAACCACATGAAAAATGTCGGTCAACTCTCGCTTCATTGGTATCACAGAAGCAGTGTAACAGGAAAATCATCGGAACCGGGGAAACAGCAAGAAAACGCGCTCTCTAAAGAGTCATTTCATGATAAAGTCAGTTATACAGTCGGGTGGTCACGCGAACGCGACGTGAGGCGTACAGCAGATAACAAAGCTAAAATGGATGGTATGGACTGTCAAACAATTAATCCGAGATATCGATACGCCAAGAGATAATAAAATTGTCTGGGTGCGCACTGCTCTGATGATTCGTCACTCTCGTCTGTTAAACATCCATGCCGTCAACCAGGATTTGCCAGATGCGGCTTTCTGAGCCTGATTTTCGTCCTCATTCTGATCAACCATCACTGCTCTCTCCTCCGCAAGAATCTCGTTGAAAATCGCCTGTCGTGCGGTAATGTTGGTCGGAATATCACACGATACATTCGACAGGCGCGAAATCGAATCGTTTGTGTGCAACGAAAGGACTTGACCATGAACCTGTGGCAAGGAGCCTTGGACAGCAATATATGAATTAGACTGCGCGGCGGCAAAGATAGACGAAGTTCTACCACGTTCCAGGCCCCTGAGATCCTCTGGAAGCGAGTCTCCTCTAAGAGCAGGGGGTCTCCTCACGGTTCCCGCATCAATACTTGTTGAAGTTGCTCCGATTGATTTACGACGAGATGTTGAGGGCCTCCATGACCGCAGAGTCGATTCCACGTCTCCTTTACATTCTATACGTCGGGCAATTCCTGGTGGTAGTTTGATGTTTTCTGTGCCATTGATTTGACGCAACGACCCTGTACTTGATTTTTTACCCAGGCCGGGGCTGTACTTGTCAGAAGCATGTTCAGCGTAAACATTCTCGTTGAGGTTCGACCATGTTTCAAGTTGACCCGCTGCAACGTCCACAGAAAGTGAGAATCTAAGATCAACGGTATCATCAAGGTTTAAGGTTCCAAAAGGATCTCGCGGCAGCCAGAGGACATTGTCGAACTTTCTCGTGTAGAAAGGGTTGTCATACGGCAAATCTACGGTTGTTTCATCATCCCAAGGCACAGGCGGGGCATGTTTGACCACAGGACCGGATACTTCTGTGAGTGGATCATCCGTACACTTTTCTCGGGGAGATTCGGTGGATGGTGGCGTTTTCCGAAGTGTCTCAAAATCATGATGAGGTTTGGCCCGGCAGAATTTTAAATTCTGAGGGTGAATGGGACTGGGTTGTCTATGACGTGGGTATTGGGACCTGACTGTGGCATACGAAAAGTCAATCCAATCTGGTAGTCGCCAACTCAAGACTGAGGGGTTCCGGACTTTTGGGCATGGCATACATGGGATGGGGTCATTTAAATTCTGTGCATCCGTCTGGATACCTTGAAATGCAACACCCTGCAAATTGCAGACTAGATTGGCTTCATCGACATCATCATGTTCGAACTGTGCTCGACACATCCGAGTCATCCTAAGAGGTGTAATGCAATCATCGCGCGACTGATATTGTATCGTACTCACAAGAGCTTGACGACAACCGTAAAAAGAATCAAAAAGGCGGCGAGACCAACGTCGACACTTTTCTTCAATACGACCATGTATGCTAGGAATACCGCCTAACACACCAGACTTGAAAGAATGGATTGAATAGCGAGCGAATCAAATTACCTGTGCAAGGAGCAAACCTACGCAAAAATCAGTGCTCTGACACTCCAAGCAAGATATGGAATAACAACTAGCCATCGAGAGAGTAGCGGACAATACGTATTAATATCACCTTTCCGTCATTCTCGTAATTCTTAGCATAGACATGAATTAACTACATTATGATTGGTTAGTATGGATATGAATCAGGCATGATACGAAGTAAACATGCCTGGTGTTTTACCACTCCTAGCAAGTATCATCAGGAGAATTAGATCTGTTGCAATTGATTAAGCGTACCTGATTCAACGAAGAAATAAAAGAGTCCGAACGGGATGACCAAAGGATTTAAGACGGCGAAAAGAAATATTACATGCGCGACCAGCATATGACTTGGGAGCCAATCTCGGAGAAATTCAAATTCACAAAATGTACCAATAAACACTAGCTTACAATAGTAATTGAACGTTCGAGGCCGTATACCAGCGGCACGTTTGCGTCTGGAGTGCCGTGATTGAGTTAACAAGACACGGCTATAATAAAAGAGGTGAAACTGACGGCGTCATTTGTCTTGACAAAGTGGGATACAAGATAAGTGGTAGCTACACGCCCCATAAATTTCAGTATTACAAGGAGTCGTGGAGAGATGCGCACTCCAACTAGAGCGGTTGAGTCAGTTACACATTTACAATAAAAGACTGCCAAGTATTCACATAATGCAAGCTCGAAACCTCCGTGAATAGCAGTGGTAAAAATGACTGCAAGGAAAAATTGAGTCGGAACCGTCCTCACGAGCAACTAAGTCTACGCACGCCAACCGACATAGAATGGGCCGGCTGTCGGAAAACTATCTGCAACGACTTGAAGGATGTCAGGGGGCGCAGCTGAAGGATTGAAAGATTGTAAGAGTGATTGTAGCGCAGCAGTTCCAACACAGAAGAACACAAGGACGTTAACAATGAGGAACTTGTAGTATCGGGTCATTATTATGTCGTGCATGGCTGATAGAGTTGTGAAGTTATGGGCCTTCTTGGCAATCAAAAAGAGTATTAGAGGTATCAAGAGGGCAAGGAGGGCAACCAGCAGGGTCGGTAGAAATGATTGGATTAGTTCTTCCTCCCATGGATGCCGATTCAGATAACTTTGCTGAAAAGTCAATCAAGGTAATTCATAAGTATATGTATATTTACTTTGGATGGGGCTACAAGTGGGAAAACCTACCAAACCTGGCCAGAAAAGACTAATGTTCTGGATAGAAACTAAACCAACCAACAGGGAAACAGGGAAGAGCCAAAACAGAGTGAATGCCCTGTCATGATGTCGTTGAGTTTCTTTGTCATGATGCTGGGTCATTGACTGACCAGACGCCTAGGTTGACGACCCAGTCTTTCACAAACTCCAAGGAAAGTGAGAAATGTCGTCGTTTCAATCACAAGCGGTTTCTTACCTCAACATCGAAAGAAGACTTCATTACACGCATCCAATCGAGGTCCTGATACATAGGAGCCATATTGACCATGCATACCAGAGGATTATTGGGATGAACCGCTAGATATTTGCAGGCCCGACGAGCATCAGCGGCATCAGAAAATGTCACAAAGGCTGTCGAAAGAGGTTTATAATCACTGAGTGCCTTTGATCGACTTTCGGTCACCAAGGACGATAACATGTTGAGTTTGGTTGCATAATAGTCGATAGCTGGCACTGTCTTGCCCGCAAATAGATAATTGAGATTGATAAGTGGTTGGTATGCATCAAGGCTGTTCCGGGAGAGACTGTGAAGAGCTTCCCATATTGTCTTGTGACGACGAAGCGGAGCAAGGTGTAGTGGACTGTCGCATGGAGAAACAACACTCTCGATACTATCGTCCAATGGTCTGGCCCGAAGCTTTCGGAAAGCATATCTGGACGACGCACTCAAAAACCTTTTTGAACGTGACACAAGTGATTCTTGTAGTCCAAACTCTTCTACAAAGGGACCAAGGACCTCGATGAGCTCATCCATACGCGCCTCTTCATCAACTTCGACTCCTCGTGCACCTCGCTCAGGGTCAACGGCAGCGGCTCGTTGTTTCCTAGCAATTTCAACAGCCCTGTTCTGCCCCGACACAACTGGCAAGTTTGCACGGCGTCTATCCATCGCATCCTTGACAGCCAACAGGGTTTTCTTAGCCAACTTGATATGCGCAATTTCAAGGAGACATAGGATAGTTTCTCTGCGTTCTAACAGTGAAGCTATGGAAGACATCTTTCGAGTAAGCACAACCCGTTCGATGTTTGGGACGTCTTCTGCTGTGCACGATGCAGGAGTATCAGAGTGCTGATTACAGCCGGAACGACCTGAGTGATTTCCACGGGGCAGAAGGGCGATGGGTGATATATAGCTGGGTATCCTCTTCGCTCGATTAAACAGGAAAGCAAGAGATCTATTGAAAAAACCGGGTTGAAATGATGAGGCGAGTCTCATAGATGGTTTCTCAAGCTTTCGAGACAGGTAAAACTCGAAATATTCCTTGAGATCTTTTTCATTTCGAAGAGACATCGGAATGTTTGAGACCATGACTGTGCGGAGCCGGAGTCCTCGAATCGCATGGTTGTTCTCGACGGTAGGTATATCGGTAAAGCCATACTGAGGATGGGGATGTGGGTGATACACGCTGTCGCTGTCTGCAAGGTGTTTGGAAAGCAGTTCTAAGCGAGCCTTTCTGAATTTGAATGCACCATCACAAATCCATAGAAGAGCCATCATCCAGGTAAGGGTCACCCAGAAGAGTAGACATATGTGGATCCACAACAATGACTGTCCCTTTGCCGTTCCTACAAGCGATGATATCGAGGCTCGGGTCATTGATTTCGAAGGAACAGTCTCTTCAGAGAACTTTAGGTGAATGGGGAACAGAATAGGAAATGTAGAAAAGGTATGCAGTAACGTAAACCAGACTAAGTGATTTGTTTTGTCAGCGATAGAGCCATTTACGGATGACAGTAAAACCTACAGCAACCACACAAAAACCGAGCATATAAGGTTGCGTCGATGCCTCGCAGTTCGAGCATTTTGATTTCCGGAAATTCAATGACCTGCCTGGCCCAACAAAGCGGCCATCCAATAGGTGACGGCGGCGAGGGGATTCTGAACTTTACTGAGTACCAAAGTCAATTGTTCAAGGAGAAAAGTCGTCACTTTGCCCAAGATCTGCCCTGATATAAGCTATTTGAAGAATACTAGATAAACCGGTTCATGCAAGGGCAGCGTTACCCACTATCCAAATTCCCAAGATTCACGCGAACCAAAGACATTTGAACGTGCAGCGTGCTTTCCCCTCCTCTTTCTCTTCATGTATTCATGGCCAGTTATACATATCACAGTAATACCGAGTGCTATGACTGATTGATTGATGAGACCGCTTTGGAATAGAAGAACCGTTCAACCTAAGAGTATGAAGAATTCTACTGATTGCCAAATACCTGTAGTTCTTCGAAAATGGTCTAGTCTGAATGTCTCCCATAGTATACACAAATTGCAAGGTGGTTCAGGTCCGGTAACAATTAATGACAGGCCTGGCGCGTGGACTGAAGGGACAGGCACCACGTGACAAGTGCCTACTACAAAAATGACGTCATGAGGATGGTCCTCTTTGAATTTATATTATATTGTTGCAGGCCAGATCGAGTCAGCGAGTGCACCTTGGTAGTTCAAACGCGAAAATCCGCCATATTTAGTGGATTATGCTGTCATCTAACCAGACACGCGAGTAGTTCCATAGGAAAGAAACCGCGAAAATTACAGTTGTGCTGGGAGAACACGACCAAATCTTCTTTCAAAACTCATCAAAGTCATCTTCATCTATCGCAGCACGTGAGCACGTGCACGAGCGCAGCTGCTGTTATTCGTAAAGAATCTCGATTCAGTACTGGAGTAGGTGGAGATTTATGATTCAAGTTGGACGAATATGTACCTATTCCGATCCTGACAGAAACTCTTGTACTTTAAACAGCTCAATCCTTTCCAACGAATTCGTCGAACCATCTGAACACCTCATAGTGCCACTTGAGACTGTTTCCATGTTTAAGAACCCAGTGGTTCTCGTCCGGAAATATGACCAATCTACTTCGAATACCACGCCTGATGGCAAAATTATTAACGGGCATCAAGACATCGTACAACCGATACGCACTGTTGCAAGGCATGGAAAGCACCGATACTCTCCGTTTCAGGAAGCCTATAGTCTTTGCTACCATGTATAAGAAGCTGCGGTGTGGTCCAGTTGTTCACGAAGTTTGAGGGGCTGTATCTAGTAGGTTGTGTTATGAGGAAGTAGTCACCATGATGGTCAGGATAACTTGGACCACGTACTTCTTAGAAAGTGCCTCACTCTTCTCCTCCCAGGGTCTGAGGGTGTTACTTTCATGTCGCAATAAGGGTAAACAAGATAGAACTAACCTTCCTCCCCATTCGTGATTGAACTACATTCGAAAGTTCAGGCTTGACCAAATACTTTCTACCTGAAAACTTACGAAAAACAACTCGTCCGTAGAATAGCCATTGTAGTTAGAATCAAATACCTGAAATCGGTAGATTTGTCATGTTGTCAAACAAAGGAGACGGAAGCAGGCTCACCCCATCATGACACACAAGAGCCTAGCTGTCGTCAGAGATCAACGAGCACTTTCAAACCTGCAACATACTTTAAAACCAAAGCCATACTCAGGGTGCCCTTGAATCCAGCTGTAAACAAGGGTGAGTCTTCGCCATTCATAGATTCTCAAGACATCGCACTTTATAGCATAACCACCCCAACTAGCACCGGCAGCTACGGCACGATCGGCGTCGATCTATGAGGTTGTAAAGTCTTTCTAGAACTTACTATAGAGAGTTACCCTTACCTCGGGATATTCCTCCAGAACATACTTCCAACCCCTTTGTAGATCAACGAACGGCTTACCCCCCCAATCCTCTGCAATTGCATCTGTGAACTCTATACTGCTTGGTAAGCGAATCACATTCACATTTGGAGCATATTTGATACCTTGCCCGAATGTCGTGCTTCCCGTCGGGTTGATGAGGATCACGAAGTATCCTTGCTGAGCGAAAACTGAGGATTCAAAGATTAAGTTGTTACGCAGCCGAACTGCAAAAACTTCCCGCTTACCATTAGGATTCCAACGAGTAGACCATTGATCTTCCCAGGCGCCTTGAGGTCCTGAACAGGATTGAGATATCAGAACAAACGGAGGTTTAGAGAAGCCACACCTCCATGAATGAGAAGAACCGCTGGCCATTTCTTTGTTTCGCCTGCCTTCCATCCAAGTGGCTTCAAAACCCAGCCCTGGACATCTTTATCTAAAGCGCCTTTGAACCAGAAGGACTTGCCAGGATCAAGGTTTGTGTCTTGTAGTGCAGACTCGGTGAGATATGTAAGTTGCTCAACATTGCCATTGAAGCGAACAGATTCCTCGCTTTGCAGTATTGAAGCTTCTAGAACCTGGAGATTGCGGATGATGAAAACATCGTTGGGAGAAGTGAAGGAAGATTGACTAAACAAGAGGCGCCCGTATAGAAGTGGCTGTATACCAGAAGCCGCCTTACTATCGGTCAGTGCAACAGGCAATGTGTATTTCTTGGGTAGAGTTGGATGCGTTGTCGATTCTGAAGGAGTAGGAGGTATAGGGAGCATAAATACTTTGACTTTCGCCTCGTCTCCAGCAGTGAAAAATATGGAATTTCCCTCTTTTGAGAACTATGCGGTGTCAACTTTGCGGTCTCAGTCGAGGGCACAAACCTTACTGCTAAACTATCGGGAGAACGATCCCAATCTTGCGTCAGAGTGAATCGAACGTCCATTTCGAGATCATAGATAACGATTTTTGCTCTATCGGTCTATCGGAATAGAAATCAAATGACGGAGAGATAGACATACCTGTCGCTTTCGTAACCATCTTCGTCCAGTTCCAGCCAGGCGACTTTGGTTCCTTGAGAATTCAAGACGGGGCTATGAGTAGCACCTTGTTTTCCAGAAGTGAGCTCTCGAGGTTTGTTGTTGCCCTTGATGTCAACAATGTAGATCTATGCAATAGGAAGTCAACCAACGTGTCAAATTTCAAGAAGAACGGCGCAGACATTCTGTTTCGTGTGCCAAGCGTTGTTCAATTGCGGGTCTAATGTTGTGTAGACGACCAGGTCATGAGAGACATAGAAGTCATCAGTTCCACCGAAAGGTTCAACAGGACAACTCTGGGAGAAGGTATTCAATATAAAGTCAGTTGGGCTGATGTCGAAACGAAGTCTTACGTGCTTCGTCCCTTGCAAGAGGTTAGTAAACTGTCCTTCAAATACCCACTTGCGGTCGGGATCTTGGTATAACGGGACACTGAACAGAGATGACCTCTTGGGTCCAACCCAAGTATCCCAATGACGCTCATACGTTGCGTCGTAGACATATGCCGAGTTTCCACGGGCTTCGTAGGCATCGTCCTGCTCAGCAACCGAAGTCAAATTTCCATCGGGGTATACGTAGTCAGAGAAAAGCAGGACACGAGATTCAATCGAGTAGCGGAAGTTGGTAGCAGATTTGTTGGGAAGTTTCGCGATCAGAACGGGAACGTTAGTGGCTGTAAGCACGGATGTGTTTTGGGAAGAGGTCTCAAGCGCAACGTCCAACGCATAAATTTCAAGGCCAACTTCCCCTTCTACAACATGGGCGATTGTTCGAGACTGAATCCAAAAGGCTTCTCCGCCTTTTTCAAGCTGCAAAACGTTCGCTCCACGGTCAGAAACCTAACGCGGCGACGCACACAACACGAACTTGAATCTCTAGAGGCTTCGCTGATGATTCTATAGGCGCCACTATGAGGGACTTCTTATTCCTGATGACGATTTAGACCATCAACTCAGGTCATCAAATAAACTCACTTCTTGTCATTGAATGAATATTCGCTGACGGGAACGAGCACGAGATCACCAGCCTGGTTGGCAACACCAGCACCAGGACGTCTTAGTTCAATCTACGATGTTTGATCAACTGATGAAGTTGTAAAAAGTCCTGAGCAGTCAAGTACCAAACCCTTCGGCGAGAATATACCAGGGCCTTCCTTGAAGCTGAATTCCTTGCTGGCAGACATCGAGTGGGTGGGAGGAGATGAGATTTGGAAAGGAATTTGGGTTGTTAAGCCCAAATAGGCCAAGGGAAACCGCATGGTCAAGAGGTCAAACCGGCACTCAATGAGCGGCGCTCGAACTTGAAGTTGGGGTATTTGGTTCTCAACAAATGTTTGAGTGGATCATTAAGATGATGAATGATAACATTCCATGACCACATGGTCACGGTCACCGGACGTTTGACTCCCAAGAGTAGAAAAGTCAAGCTCGTGAAAACTAGAATACAAACTTCGTGAAGGTCATTGGGAACAGGTTGCAATCAGTACGCCAGTAGACTCGTATGGTATACATTCAAAGTGACACAAATCATCTACAGAGATATGACGAGCATATTACTCACTCATAACATCCTCATCTTCGTCGCCGGCAAATGCCCCTACCCTCTCTTCCGGCGTGAGAGCGCCGGGCCCATCTATCTGCACAACTTCACCGGTCTGGGAGTCCCACCGTGCGATCAGACCAACGCGGAAGACCACTAGCCTGTGTCCAATCAACTTGAGTAGCTGGGCTTGTTCGCCAGTTAACGGCTTGCCCTTTTTGCAGAGTTCATGAGGATTGGTGAGGGTCGGTACACCTTTATTCATGGAAGTTGTAAGACCCAATTTTCGAAGTTGCGGCTCTTCATTATGAGGAAACGGCTCCGGGGGGTCTGAATGGTGTCGAAGCACTGGTCCAGCGGGGAGGATCACTGTCCGGCTGGCGATATTGCCTGCTCGAGCGTAATCGGGTTGTTTGAAGTCGACAAACCAATCGATGACTTCTTCTGGTGGTGAATCGGTAAATAAGAGACCGACTTGACCTTTTATTTGCTATTTATATATATGAAGATTCGGACAATCGACGGGAACCAGAGCCACTCACTTTGGCGAGTTGATAGATTCCTGTTCGATGCTCCTCCTCGGGAGTAACTCCTAGAGCTTTTGCCATTACTGCTCCACGTCCAAAGAATATCCGGGCTGAACTGTGCGGTCAAAGATGAACTTGAGAACGAGGACTAGGTTTAGCCAATGGACATACTCTTTCCATAGTTTTCTCACAGTCTTTAGGTGTGCGTTTCGCATGGACCCCACTTCAAACAACCAGCAATATCTCCACTTCTCCGCATTCTCTTGCAGCTATGAAAAGAAGAAGTTGTGTACAGCAAGTCAATTCTTTATAAAACTACATACCTCACGGATCTGCACAGATTTCTGTTCCTTACTCTTCTTGGTGACTTGGGTCAGGGAAACTTCAAGAAACTCGTTAAGAAATAGGTAAGAAAACCCTCTTTGTTCTCACCGAGCTTCGAGCGTTTGGATCTGGGCATGGTCAGTCAGGATGGTAGAACAGAAATTTAGAAGTCCGCCAAAAATTATCTCCCCGATCATAATCATCGTACTATATGATATCCTCAACTGACCTTCAGAGTCTGGAAGATTCTCTGCTCAATAAGTCCGGGACCGTACCACTACACACTAGGTTCCGTGTACTGTTCACACTAAAATCCCTGAAGAACGAAGATGCTGTTCGAATTATATCTGCTGGCATGTGCTAAATGTACTGCGATCTTGCCTTGATGTGGACCTTGACATCGCTTCTTTGACAGGATTTCAGGATTCGTCCGCTCTCTTAAAACATGAGCTCGCGTACTGTCTTGGTCAAATGAAGCTTGAGTCAGCGCTTCCAGCTCTTGAAAAAACTCTCCGAGACACGACTGAAGATCCCATGGTCAGGCATGAGGTAAGATCATGCCGGCTAGCATCCACATTTTCAGCATTTGAAACTGTCGGAATGTAGGCTGCAGAGGCGATGGGTGCTATCTCTGCGTCCAGCTCAATTTCAATCTTGAAAGAATTCACGTCCGATCCTGAGCGTAGTGTGAGGGAAACTTGTGAGATCGCCGTTGCGAAAATCGAATGGGACAATTCAGAAGAGGGTAAGAGACATTGGAATAGTTTGAAAAATGAAGACACACGGTAAGTAATTTTCAGTAGAAAGGGACTGGAACTTTACCAAACCAACAGACGATATACTTCAATCGATCCTGCTCCCGCAACATCTGGTCTCCTTTCAGAGAAGCCAAAGCCTACAGATCTCTCATCAAGTACCATTATTGATCTACGGTCAAAACTGCTTGATACGGAACTGCCCTTATTCGAGAGATATCGCGCTATGTTTGCCCTTCGAAATATAGGGACGCCTGATGCCGTCAATGCACTTGCATCTGGTTTTACGGACAATAGTGCCTTATTTAAGTCAGTGATAAGTCGCTCTACGCTGTCCCTGTACTCACTGTTTTTAGACACGAGATTGCATTCGTCTTTGGCCAGCTTCTCTCTCCGCATTCCATACCTTCACTCTTGCAAGTGTTGCGGAACGACAAGGAGTCTGACATGGTGCGACATGAAGCGGCTGAAGCACTAGGAGGGATTGCGACTCCAGAAGTACTTCCTCATCTCAGGGAATGGATGAATAAGGCGGATGCACCAAGGGTTGTTCGGGAAAGTTGTCAAATTGCGGTTGATATGTGGGAGGTCTGTCTTCAAGTTATCTCAATCACTCCTTGCTAATTAATGGTGTAAAGCATGAGAACTCGGGGGAATTCCAGTATGCGGATGGTTTGAGTTCGTCCGCGCAGGTTGTTGAGGTTGCCTAGAGTTGAAGGAATAGGAGGAGGAGGCTGGCAGGTCCATGTATGAACAGCCGGAGCCATACATGTGGTCGCGTACCAAATATGCTACGGACACCTCTTCTTATCGAGTGCCCTACTATCATTTGGTATGTACTGAGTTTTGGCTCGATGTGTTTTAGTTGACAATGTTCAATAAATGGTCAAACTTGAAATTGATTTTCAAGCCATGGACTGGAGCTTCGTGTGTCCCATACATCGAAACTTTTCGCTGTTACATGTGATTCCTAACAGGCCTCATAATAGAGTGTGAGTGAACTGGTTTAGCCCTTCCAATAGACCATAAAACTGTCAATGTTGCGGAGTTCGAAAAGAAACTCCATATGGAGTCTCTGTTACGTAGTCTCTCCAAGGCCCCATACTTTCATGGTTGTGATAGAAACAACATCTGTCATGATTGTTCTCTCTTTTCATTGTCTTTTTGCCTGCTTCTAAATACGCGTCGGTTCTTGTTTACTTGTAGTTACGTCCCCTCCCATGCAAAGTTCTTTCAATTTGGTCCTGAAACCTGCAACGCCTACACCTGTCGTTTATTATGCTGAAAACCATCCTCTCAAGCGTGTGGCTCTCCTATATGCGAGATATAAAGTACAATCCATGCCCCAAATATTGTTCGGACCCGGAGACGATTCTATTCACACCATATACTTGGACTATGCCTCCAAGGCGTTAATCATTGAAGACAAGGGATTGGCACTATGTTTCGAGACAGCGGAGAAGGGGTGTATCAAGAGTTGCCTCCACCTTGGTCTCCGGTAAGGATGAGATGCTTTTCCAAGTAGGAGGGCTTCCACTGAGCCGCCAATAGTTTTCTCACTGGACTCAATACCCTCGTGGATCGTGAAAGGTCGACCTCTTATCTCGAGAGAGCACTTACATATAAGCCAAGAACCATGGAAGATATTGACCTCCATGCCAGCGCACATGCATTGCTCCTCGAAAGCCGAAGTATCATTCCAAGAGCCGATGGGCGCAAACAACCTGACCCGATAGAAATGGTATATGAAGTTGGAGAACCACACGCTTGGCGAGCTTTGTGCCTGCGTCCCAACAAACCTTTCCCTCCTATCATTGTCGATTATTGCTATGCTTACAGAAGGTTGCGCAAGGAGACCAACGTTATGACAATTGATGGGCTTTGGAACAAGTTCGAGCAGTATGAACTAGAGCAGTTCGAAGCACAAAATGCGAAGAGAAAGTCCATGAATGATAATCCGACAAGGTATCACTGTGCTGAGCCAGGATGTGGCGTAGAAAGTGATAAAGGGAAGGCGTTGAAGAAATGTATGTATATATTTTTGTCGCACCGAGTATCAATGGGTTATTGGTGTTCTCCAGGCTCTGGTAAATGCGACGAAAAAGACAAACCACACTACTGTTCTGCCGAATGTCAGAAGAAGGTCTGTACGTTTCATTTATGTTCTGTCATTTGCTGGACTTCATTACTAGCATTGGAAGACACATAAACCACACTGCCGAACTAATGGTGGTCGTCCTGCCCATGAGCCGTTGCGAGTGCCATATCCGGATTTTGACTATGAGGTCATGCTTGCTCCAGGGTCATCCACAGAACGCGGCGGCTTAACTACCGCGCTCCCAGTCATACAGACTTTCATTAGTAATGACGGGAAGAAATATCGTGTGAAAGGTCCGCGTGCACTATTAGACCACGTTGATCGAATTCCAGTTTCCTCTACTGAATTTGTGCGAGTGGTCGAGTTGAAGGGATAGATAGTCCTGAACCAGCTTCAGGGGTTATGCCATATCAGAGTACAATGAAGTATGAAAATATAATCGTTGGCCGGGTAATTAGAACTTTCAGTAGGATTACTCTACTAGTAATTGCAAACGACTCTTGTACCCAGTAAACCCAGACGAATGTCTGGTTCTGTAGGCCGAGGTGGTGGAAGTGAGATCACATCAAGAATTTGGCTACTGTATGAAGTAAAATTCCTCTGGCGTGATCATGCAGAACCATAAAAAGTATTTTTCTCACATAACCAATATCCATCAAATGCCTCTAGACGGGCATGATTTCCTAGTTTCTCAAGGATGGTCGGGAAGGGGTACCGGTCTTCGTCAGGGTGCTATCAGTAGGCCTATTGCAATCCCTCAGAAAAGAAACCTGGCTGGACTGGGCAAGGATCGTGACGAAGCATTTCCGTTCTGGGACCAGTGAGTACTCCCTACGCTTCGAATTTTCTTCAATCATTTCATGTTATCAGTCTTTTTACTGCAGCATCCAAGTCTATTCAACTCAAATTATCCAGCGATGACGAGGTATCTATCGTCAGGATCATCCTTAGAAAACATCTGATTTCCTTCGAAGTCGGACGGAGAAATGTCCTCTTTACCAGAGATCAAGCGTACCGCTACAGGTATCATCTCTAATCGTCGGCCCGTTACCGGAGCTTCCGTGGCTACTTCTGGTACAAGTGAACAGGACGTTAGCGACGGAAATCCTCGCTTAAGTCTACTCACTATTGCCAAACGTGATGCCGCACGTACTCGCCTCTATGCTGGGTTCTTGCGAGGACCTATTCTAGGTCCTGATGACGTGTTCCCTGCACTACCTGCAAAACCAATGGCTCATGAAGTTAAAGATGGTCAGACGAACCAGAACTATGTTAAAAACGACAAAAGGACAAGTGGAGATAATGAGGATGTGATTTCGACTGGTAAGAGGAAGAGAAATCCTGAGGATGTCCTTGCGCGAGCTCAGAGGAAAAGGGAGAGGAAGGAACAGAAGGCAATAGAGAAAGAGGAACGCAGAGCGCTGCGGAGGGAACGGCGGACAAATAAGAAAGTTGCAACCGAGGTAACCTTGGAAGATACAGGGGAGAAAGAGAAGAAAAAAAGGCGGAAGCTTGAATCGGGAAAGAAAGAAAAGAGTAAAGGTGACTGTGCCGATCAAGTATTGGACGTGAAGGGAAAGCGAAAAGAGAAGTCAAGGAAGGCCGGCCTTGTAGCAGTTGACATTCCTGGCAAGGAAACAATCCTGGAAAATAGTGAATGCGCACCAATTGTCAGATCTACTGGCATGCTGGCCCCCGACGCAGCAGAACATACATGCAGCGACCAACAGCCAGGTGATGGAACTCGTGAACGTAGGAAGAAGAAACGAAAACGAGAAGAGGTGTGATACCCATAGTATAGAGCTCGTCGGACTTCATTCATTACCGGGATACTCATAGGAAGATACAGTAATTTGAGCTCTCATTCCACACATGCTTTACAAACAGAGGGGTCTACTTCTGCGCTATAGGACAATGCTATGGCAAAAGAAAAAAATGCTAGAGAATGGACTCCATAGATGTATAGGACAAACGGTAATTATGGGTAGATGAAAATCAAGTGCGAGCGCTTCTCCATGCGCTCTGCATGGCGATGCGCCGCGCCTGCCGAGATGTTGTGTTGTCATGAATATGTCATCAGATGATAAAACCACGTACCTGGTCAAGGGAGATAGAGCTTTCAGTGAGTTCTACCCGCTGCCTCCCGTCGTCTTCGTCTTCTTCTTCGTCGTCGAAGGTTGTTGGAGATGCACCACCCCGGATACCCCCAAATGCGGCCTTACCACCAGCCAACGAGAATGGTGTCGATGCGACAGCCGTGCCGAAGACACTCGCTGACTTTGGCGCACCAAAAGCAGCAAAGTCTTGAACTACTTTTCGTGGAGGAGAAGCGGGGACCAACGATCTAGGGGGTGAGCTCGGTTTGGGCGGCAGTGGGTATTTTGGAGTGTATCCATGTCCCATTGTATAGGAGGCTCGACCCAAGGTTGCCCTTGCTGCGAGATATTTATCGGTGAACCGGGTTCCATGTACCTTCCGAGGGATACAGATCAAACTCGACAACAAAAATATGAATACTTACCCTTTTTAACAGGGGACGGGCTTCAGCAAGGGAGGGTGCTTGAGTAAAGACGGCAACGTTGTGAGTCGCCTCCTCCGATTCCTTGTATATACTTTCGATGACCACCTTCTTTGTGCTCTCGTTGCGAAGCAGTAGCTTCTCGTGCAGTTCACGTGCGACATCATCGACACTCTCATTGTTACCGAGTATTCTCTCTGCTACTGCGTGACCAACTTCCCGGACAAGGCGTTCCATATCCAGGTTCTCAAGTACGCTGGCCACGATCGCGTTTGCGAGGAGGTCTGCAGTAGTTAGTGGTAACATCAACCCAGACGTGATTTGGGTTATCGCCCTGTAGAAATCATTTGCATACTATAATATAAGTTTGTCAATCTGGGAGAGAGAAGAGGTCAATCAAGAATGACCCAACTGAGTATCCACTAAGAGCGGGTTCACATGCGACGAAGAACTTCAGGATGGTCAGAAACTCGCACAACAAAAAGACTCTGTAAATCACCAAGGGTATACCACGACTAGCCATTTGACGAGCTAGTTGTAGAGGATCAAATCCGTCAGGAGAGCCATCATCAAAGCCTAGGTCAACGTGAGATGTGCTCCATGATCAAACGTGAAACCTCTCACCGTCGCCATATTCTCCAATCCCATGAGGAGGCGCATCAGCTATTAGCACAATCATCTTACTCGCGTTCGGTCTCCAGTCCATGCCCAATGCCTCCGCCATCGCGGCGGTCACCGCTTCTGGCCCATCGCCACCACCAGAAGCGTACAGACTGGACAAATCATTCTTAACCTTGCTAATATCAGACGAAAACCCAAAATTTTTGACAATGTAGGTGTGATCTTGTGGAGGATGATCACGGAAGGCGACTAATCCAATACGAAGATCTTCTGGACTCTGTAGCCTCCCGGACTCGAAAATATGGGCACAAATCTGCTCGATGTTTTTGGTAGCAGAGGTGATATAGCTTCCCTGGCTCCCTGTACAATCTTGAATAAAAACCAAGTCCCTGCAAACGATAAATCGATCAACAGCAAGTTGGTCGGTAGGACGCTCACAGTGTCTTGTGTCCCTCGTCAACAGTACCTGTCATCTGCGGAACGTATTGGTTATTAATTTGGAGCTCCTGAGGAGCGCTAGGGCCAAGGTCCATGTCTTCATCCATGTCGTGATTCAACGAAAACGAAACAGAGAAGTTAAGAAGGCTGATTCCTGACTCCTATAGATACGTCAAGTTTGGAACACGGCGATGTTCCACGTCGAAGGTATTTGTCGCACGCGAAGCTGTATAAACGATGTTAGGTGGTTAAGTCAGGACTTCCTCGTGTCGCAGCCAAGATTTAAAGGTTCAGGACAGTGAAGTCGGGCACGAGTATCCAATGATGTTAGATTCGGATCTTACACGTCGGTCATCGGATCTCACACGCCTCAATAATACTTTACTTTTATCTAGATATTCTAAAAGTAAATGTTGTCCTAGCGCCTTACACCAAAGAACCAGCTCGACAGATACGAGGCCCAGCCGAATAAACCTGGCCCTCCTGGGCGGTACAACGTCCGATAAAACATGATCAGCCCTGCTGTACATCCCCCAAATACCGCCGTCAACGTGACGTACATCCTGAGCCTCGCTGCGGCTGTCATTGCACGATCTGCACCTCCTGGTATGGCCGAGTTTCTGCAAGATTAAATTGGGTTTTAGGTCCTGTCTAGGTCCTATCATAATAGTGGTGGACGCACGGATTCATTGCGATATTACAAATTGCATGGAAGACATCGGCGGTTTGGCCCGTCTTCACACTCACTGCAACGGGAACTTGTAATCCCAATCGCCTACAGTACACGTCAGGTTGCACCTCGTGCCTCTGAGAAACAGAAAGCTAAGAGATAGCCAAATTGCATACGAGGAAGACACACTTGAAGAGCGAGGTCCAGATCAGACTTTGTTGCAACAAACAGGGTCGGTATATGATCGAGGCTGTATTGTTGCTGAAAGGAAGTCACTACAGATAGTTAGTCAATTGATAAAAGACGTACCCGGAGATTGCTGATGTACGAAAAAGAATTTGTATCGCTAGAGTCGTAAACATAGACGATGACATCGACAACATCCGTCTTCTTCGAGTTCCTCAAGGTCTCTGCTTCGTATCTTGACCCAAACTCCTGGAGCTGAAGACAAGCTGATTGTAAAGCCAAGACTTGACTAGGTCATCATATCACTCACGACAAGGTATTTCTCTGATCCATCAATATCCACAGAATTGACCACACTAATCATTTGGCTTGTTGGCTCGTACAACTTCCTGCTCGAAGAATCATACGTCTCGATGAAAGGTTTTCCAGCAAAAGCCCTCAGGAGCGAGGTTTTCCCGGAACCAGCGGCACCAATCACATAGGATAAAAACACATTTCTCGTTACTTTGCCTTTCCGTCGGTCAACTTTCCTGGCGCGCGTGACCTGAAGGGCGTCAGTCCTCGGCTCATCGGGGTACCCAAGGTAGGCAAGGTAGGCAAGAGTTGTTTTGTGATCTAGAAGCGTAGTCATACTACGCAGCTGCATTAGTATTCTTAATAAGAAATAACAAAGTCACAGACCTCCATTGTGCCAGCCAACCTTGCAACGTCACAGCACCGGTATCGTCGGACAGTGTAGTGTCAGGGAAATTTTGGGTGGCCCATGGATTACCCGGAGACGTGCTGAAAACCTCATCCAACTCGGCTTTTTTCAAGGCGCCATCCTGGTCCTAGAAAGGATTGAATAGGTAATACCTCTCATGAGAAACACTATACCTTGTCAAAAGTCTCAAAAATGTCCGTGAGGAACTGATATCCAAGTGGGCTGAGTTCTACAGAACAATCTATTGGAACATCATACCTGCACATCTACGTCAATGTTAGGCATTTTCAAATGGTGCGTAACCTACTTCGGAAAGAGGAAACTTTCTGTTAAGCGAAGGTCTTCTGCATAGCCAAACTTGCGAAGAACTGTCCACGTAGTTTCTAGACGTCCTCGTTGAATGAAGGTGGTGTGAAGGTAAAGAAATCCCGCTTCTGTCAATCCACCATCTCGCACACCTCCTTCCGCATGCTCTTGGACCATTTCTTTGATGCCTTCTAGCTCTTGTAATTGAAGTGGCGCGTCAAAGCATTTACGCTAGCAAGAGTGAGGCGTTCAAACGCGTAGCTGTAGTCGATTAACTTACTTGGAATTCATTGAGTTCAGACGCGTCAAGTATACCATCCTTGTTCATGTCACAAAGCTTGAAGATCCGTCTTAAAGCTGCTACACACGCTGGTTTCAGAACCTGCGATTGATTAGCAGTAATGCTCGCAATACATCAGGAATGCATACGTGATCGCGTGAGTCATAGAGAGGCGCTGTGGGATGTAATACTGCTTTCTGTGCAAAGTAAAATACCTCTGACACATTCAAGGGCGCCTTGGCTGAGCACTCTACACACGTCTCTACTTCCTACAAAGATCAACGTAAGACACGAATTTGAAAATATATCGTTTCACGTTACCTTAAACTCATTCATAATAGGAACGATTTCATCCTCTAGAGCTTCATTGGTAACTTGACCTCCACGCAAGTCAATTTTATTCCCAACCAAGATGACAGGGACCTAAGCCAATGATCAGTGCATTTGCATAACTAGTATTAGAGTACTTTACGTTGACACCCAGTTGTCGAAAATGAGGTAACCAGTAGGCAGGAATACGATCGAATGAATTTGGGTTGTCTATCGAATACACGACACAGATGACATGAGCTTTCCGGATTTCGGACTCAAGGTGTGCCCGATCCTGAGGGCCGGCTATCGTTTTCATAATCATTGTGGGCCACGAAACGGTATACAACCAGCTCACCACCGGAGTCAACAATATACGTGGTGACATTTTCTGGGGTGACCTCTGGTGGAATGGTTACTTCAGGAACGACGTGTTGTACCTGCGCAGCCAAGGTCAGATATGCGAGCAAGAAGGTGGTGTCTCATAACGTACATGAGCCACGAAAGACTCCTTGATCAACGAGGTGACTATGGTGCTTTTGCCAACGCCCTCTTAAAGTAAAATAGAGGTATTGGTTGAACAAGACAATGGACTGGCGGCCCGTTGCTTACCGTCACCAACGAGAAGGATGCGTACATCTCGCCGCATGTGTCCTTTCTATAGCTCAGACGAGCGGAAGATTGTTCTAAGAGGCCGCAATAAGTAGTTCAGTCGTTCACTGGTTTACATCATTTAGAATATACAAATCCTCCCACGTGACAATCGCGTCCCTAACTCCGGCTCCGATAAGTCTTTCAAGCCGTCGAGCAAGGATATGTCCGTAGTCTATTATAATCGGGCGAGTTTGATTGCTGGCAAGAAGAGGCTCGCTCGTGCAGGAGGTTTTTAAATCACGATCTTTCTCAACCTTTGCCTTGATTTGATGCTGTTGACTGAACTGCCCAACGATGTTCTGATTCTAGTCCTGCAGCGTCTAACTGTACATGAACTTGTGGCACTTGCGAGAACCTGTAAGCTGCTACAATGTTTGGTGGGTCTTTCAAACAACCATGTCTTTCGTCTCATAATCCTGACCTCCTATTGGCAGATGGCGCAGTTCGGTTGGGCGGCCTACTTGCGAGCCCATCCGCGGCCCTCCTTCAGCCTCTTACGGTCGCGGAAGAGCTGGTCTCCACATACACAAATATATTACGACTTCCTGACAGACCGCTCTTGGTCTCGCTTAGAGTTCATCGCGCGTCCCCTGTCAAAACCCTGGCCCGGGAAAAGCCAGCCCGTTCTGGCCATCAACTCTTCAAGGCTTGTTATTGCGGCTGGGTCTGTTATAACATCTTACGTTTTTGGCCTATCTGTGGGCAGAGAGGCCCCACCAATCCGTTTAGAAGGTTCCTACTCTTTCGCACAATCAGGGCGGAATATTACAATAACTAGCATGGCTTTTGTCGACAATGGAGGCCGTGACGAAACGTTATGTCTCGGATACCAGGATGGCACATTGCACTATGTGTCATTGAAGCCTCCTGCCTTGGACTCCTCGATCCTCGAAGTGACAGTGTCGCTGTCCTCGCAACTTCAAGGCGGACAGTACATTGAAAGTTTATCATCGGAACGGAACATTCTTCTTACTTTATCATCGAGTGGAATCGCCACTGTGACGGACTTGCGCTCTCCTCTCCCTGAATATGGGACTATAGCACTGAATGCGCGGGGATGGGCATCGCATCTCTGCCTAGACAGTCCTGGACCTTACGCTGCCTTTGGCACATCCTCTAGCCAGCCTTTGAGAGTTCATTCTATCGCAGATGACCGACTCTCTCGAACGCCGACTGCCATTCTTCATCCTCACACTGATCTAAACCACCTTGCTCACGCCAGACCAATTTCTTCCGCCGTCTATGGAATTTCTCGGGCACCTTGCGCATGTCCTTGGGGGGCTTCTCCCCAAATCTTGGTCTCGGGTTGGTTTGACGGTCAGGTACGGTGCCATGATCTGCGTTCATCCTCTCGTGTGACAAACGAGGGTTTAAGTGGGGTCACTTCACTCCTCCCGGTCCTAACAATGAAAGATCCTTTTCAATTAGAGTCGTTCTATTCTGTTTCCTGCGGTGGCGGCTCCTCCAGTTACATCGCAGCCGGATCTGCTCGTCACAGCGTTGTTTCCTTCTGGGACGTCCGCTCTCCACGTACTGGTTGGAGTGTTCACGCCCCTGGCAATGATAAATCCCCCGTCTATGATATCATACTCGAAAGTTCAAGATTATATGGCGCCACACAGAGCCGACCCTTCGTGTATGATTTTGTAAGTCCCTTTGTTTTTCTTCTGGGTTTAACGTCAAAGTGACCATCTCTGGGTAGGGGCCTGGGGTAAATTCCGGAACTTATCCTGAGCTTCCTAGAGGCCGAGGCATTGATGGGCTCAAGAGGAAGAAAAATACAAGTGAATTTGGATACTATGTTACCAAGTATCACCACTGAAGGTTGTGTTGGGACTAGACGGAAGGACTGACGGGTCTATAACGATATTGTGTATAAATCAATAGAGACAAATCGAGTGTGATTATAGATGATCTCAGTCCGTAACTCGTACAACAGGAAAGACACAGCAATGGATGTTATGTGATGAGATGCGACGGAGCAGGGTGTGTGAAGACAAATGTGTAAAAGACTACCAGGTAACCATCACCGAAGATAGAAAAGATGTACTCGTGGAGATATGGCGAACTTTGCAAAATTCATATATAGTGAAAATAGTCGATTAATGTGACGATGGTCCACTGAGGGACTGGGAACGAGTGGCCCAATTGAACAATTGCCTCACATCGCTCGTCGGAGCAAGATCGGCAGGTTGCCTCGGTTCGACTAGCAAGCTATGAAACGATCAATACCACATTTAAAAGAGCATTCGAATCAGGATATACCTCCGACGATAGAGGTCTTGCAAATCTCCATGATGACGAGAATTTTCAAAAGCAACATTCAAATATTCTTGAACTTCTGGAATTGCTTTCAAATTATAAGGCACCTGGAATCGTTGCATATCTGATAGGGATCAATAAAAATTGCATCTGATGGCTCAATTAATAAACAGTACCTTGGACGATGCGGGCCAATTTGTGATATTTGTTGAAATTCAAAAGCTTTTTCTTTGGATTTATTGGTGATACTCTATGCGAAGGGTTACCTTCTCGGCAGAACGTAAGGTCTGTCAAATAAAGGCCTGAAGGGCTATGTCAGTACGGAGACAAAAATATGTGCTTGAGATTTACCCAGAAAGGGAATCGCCGGTGGTGCAGTGTTACGGAGCTTTGATCGGTATTCATGGTAGTTGCGACTATGATCTGCCAACTTTCTTAGAGATTCCAATTGTGACTTGTGCTTTTGGGGAATGCCCTGTTTTGGGTAATGAGACCTTTTCACTACAACAAGACAAAAAAAAAACCTACAAGCCACGTCTGGCGTAGGCGTGAAATTGTTGACGAATCCAAGGCAGCCAGTATTGAACGCGAAGTACTGAAGTTTGCCAAGGTCGTACACCTCTGGATAACAGTACTTAGACAAAGGGAGAAACGAGGAAGAAAGTGTCCAGTAACATACATCTGCAACTTTGATGAAGAACCTGACCAGCGATGTCCTTTTCTTCAAATCGGGTTCATTGAGAATACTTTCCGCGACCCAACCCGTGATCACGGTGCTCAAAGAGGTGACAGCTCTGACATTCAATGGTGACTTGGCAGATCCCATTTCCAAGACTTCTTCCGGTTGAATGGCACAATACAGATTACATTCCATTATGGTCAGTTGTCTGGCCAGTTCCAACGCGTCGAAATCGGTCACAGCGATTGAAGCAAAATCCTTCTTCCTGAGTGCGACCAGCAGAGTTTTTGTCATGGTGGGTCTTGGAACTTCTGACGTTAAGAAGGTGACTGAAGGTGGGTTGATGGACATTCCTGGGTCACGGCTGCGGTCACCTTTTGGGCTAATCGTGAAGTCCGTAGTCTGTCTGCGCAAAGTAATCAACTCCAAAATGCGCTGAGCTGGGGCAGGAAAATAGAGAGCCAGTTCAGTCCGCACGAAATGGGTCAAAGTCGGTAATGCGGGGTCATCAACACCTGGACGCCAGTACATTTCGACCCAAGCTTTGATAAAATTTGACACCCGGAGTCGAACTGGCACCCCTTTACGCTGTTGCCAGAATTGAACATCTGCTTCCAGGATTCCCTGTGGGGGCTGAATGTTATATCGAGCAATGATAGTGTTCACTAGTTCCTCGGGCGAAGAGAACAGCCTGAATGTCAGGAAGAAGACTGCCGAGAACGCTGCGTCCACAAGGCTGTCATGAGGCGTGATCTTCTCCACCAGCACTTCAATGGTTGCTCCAACAAGGTGCCCGTCAGTATTGTATGCGACATCTTCAAGAGCATAATCGTGCGATAACATCCAAGATGATGGGTCTTGAAGGAACTCTGGGTTTAGGTCAAGAGCATCAGGGGGGAGTTCATCGTCGTAAGGCTTGTCCTCAGCTCTTTCATGACCTCGAACGCTGCCCTCCCACGTTTCCGAATTATCTGCCTGAACTATCGACGCCGGTGAAGGCAGGTCAGCTTCGACTGGAGCATGCTCAACGTTCGGTAAAGATAGAAGTTGATTTTTGGACTCAATTGGAGTTGTTGCGGAGGTATCAATGGAGTGCAGCGACGACGACTTAGAAAGAGCACTTTCTTCAGAGCTGGAGGACATATCTCGAGGTCTCCGAACAGGCGACGGAGACACAGCTTGAATTGTAAGGTCCTCGTCATTCATTCCATTGGCAGGGTAGCCTGGCAGCGTACTTATACCTGGTGCCCTGATCGACTTGGGCCTAGAGAACTTGCTAGGTGTGAAAGGTTGGGATCCATCATCTCCAGTAGGAAGGTCAATGATAAATGACCTTTCACCGACAGATCTATTCAGGCATACTTTGACTGCGGCCACGCAATCAGCTCCAGCTTTCAGTGCATCTGTCGCAGAGCGCAAGAGATTCTGCTTTTCCTGGTCCTCGGTCAAATTTGGGGGAAGTGATAGTGTCAGAAGGCGGACGGATTCTGCGAGGGTACTGGTGACGTTGTAGAGCCCATCCTTGGCCATTTTCAAGTTCCTTAGCCGAGTTACTGGAATGTCGGGGTGTTGCATGACAGCCTCGACGATGGTAAGTAACTTGCACACCATCTCCACTATCTCTCTAACGAGATCGTATAGATGTCCTGTACTCGAAGCATGCGAGGCACGAGAATGAGAATGGGCATGCCCGATGAACGCGGCAATCGTAGATAGGTACTGATCGTGGGTAAGGCGCAAGGCCTCCATTACTTGGGCGGACGTTGAGGGGCCTGAAGGGAATGGGGGAGCAGAAGAAGAATCTTGAGAGGACACAGATGAAGATGATGAGGTACTGCTGACAGACAATAGACACGGCCGGTGGCCGAAACGGTGTTGAAACGAACTTTCGGAAGGACGATTGGCCAGGAGGGGCGTTGCATCAGAGCCTCCCCCAATTAGGGCTACGGCAGAGCCTCTGGGGCTGATACGTAGAGTCGATCCTGCGGTCGCCACAAGTCCCCCCTCAGGTACCAATGTCGAGGTCCTAATATCGGGTGAATCACCACCATAAGATATGGGAGGGGTATCGAAGGAGATATCTGGACTCCACGACAAACCTTCAGTGTCTGCAGAGGTTGTGGAGTCACGCTGATTTGGGAGTTCGATGCCGCACTGCACTGCAACAGCCAAGAACCTCCGGACATTAGCGAAAACTTGACCACCCAGACGGAGCATGTTCTCAACCTCAAGTTCCTGTTTCTCATTGTTTCCTGCACCTTCTGACGCCTTTTTCGCTTGAGCAACTAAAGCCGCAAGAACAGATAAGATTCGTCTCCGTTCTTGAGCTAGAAGAGGATTCTGCTGCAAAACAGGTGCATCTCGAACGAGGGTGTTGGTTGCAGACAGGATGGAACGGACGCAAGAGATGATGCACGCCGTTGAAGGTTGAAAATGAGACGTCCTATTGGCACGAACAGCAGTTTGGAGCAATGAGAGACTGTGCAAGAGAGGCACCATTAGTGCCGGGCAATATGAATCGATATCTTGACCAATAACTTCCGGTTGCGGTAGATGTTGTGAAGTTCCACGTGAAGAAGTGCTGCCCCACGAAACGACCGATAGAGAGTGGGAATGACCGGGCTTCTACGCGAGATACGTCAGTAAACGAACCTCGAATTCCAAGAACACATACATTTTGACTTGGCAGCTCCTCTCCAGCTAAAGACTCCAAGTCGGGAGTAACATAATTGCTTGGAAACCATCCTCTTCTTCCCTCCAGTTCTCCGTCCCACCAACCGCTGGAATCACGATTGAGCACACGGATTTTCTGCCCTGCAAGAAACGACAAGCAGGTGGCGTTCTGTTGTTG
>JAGGAQ010005994.1:0-81267 GCA_017657225.1 Termitomyces sp. T69sscA | reverse complement strand
GGCAACGCATGCATTACTTCTCACTATCGTGCAAGACGTTTTCGGTCGATTCACAAGTCTGTGGCCGTTCTTTCGACAGAGAAAAAAATACCTAACGACATTCACTCCTCCACCTCAGCAATATTTGGCGCCTACGCTCTCGGGTCTTCGCTTGTTCCAGAAGCTAAAAGTTATCGCTTTCTTGCTGATGTCCTCAACGATGCTGCAGTTATCTTGGATATCTTCTCTCCTGTGTTTAGCTCTGCTTCATTCCCGCTGCTCAGGATTGGTACCTTGTGTTTGAGCGCCTCTTGCCGAGCTTTGTGTGGAATTGTGGGAGGGGGCTCTAAAGCAGCGATTACTCTACACTTTGCGACTCCAATCAATGGTGTCGGTGATGTTGGTGACTTGAATGCCAAAGATGCTAGTAAAGAAACTATCTTGGCTCTTCTCGGTGTACTAGTGAGTTCATCTATGTCACAAAGATGAAAGTACTCATCGCTTGACATAGCTTGGAACGCTCCTGGTACCACACATAACTGGGCCCTTGCTCACTTACAGTGCCTTATTCTCACTCGTGGTTCTTCATCTTTCTATCAACTACATCGCAGTTCGTGGTCTCGAAATGCGTACTCTAAACAAGCAGCGTGCGGGGAAAGCTTGGAACCTGTACCGAGTGTCAACGAGAAACAAGGCACCGTCTCCCGCAGAGGTGTCAAAGCTAGACAATGTACTAGGCAGGCCTGATGTCCTTTGCGACGAGAACGGTCTCAGAATAGGCCGTTGTACAATCGGCTCAAGTTTCTCTGACGTCTTCCACGAACATTTCCCTTCTCATCTCCTAGAGATCTTTGCACAGGAGCGCTATCTGTTGTGGTATGATCCTCGGTGTCTATACTTTCGTCTGGAGGGCGAGGAGCAGGACATCCGTGACGGTCCTGTGCATCTCCATATCGTGCTCAAGGAAGGCTACAGTGGAACTGATCAACTCAAGGCGTGGTGTCACGCCGTAGAACTTTGCAGTACCCTCGCCCTGAGCGCGAGAGAAACTTTGAAATCAGAGGATAGACCTTTTGACCCTCTGGATGTCATTGATACGACGCTTCAATCTACCTCTCGGGAATTTCCAAACTTCTCGAAATGCTTACGCAAGGCCGGATGGAATGTGGACGATATAGTTATCATGGCTGGCTCACCAAGGTCGATACTTGTAGGTATAGAACTGAAGGACGAGATTGATAGAGAAGACAAAAAGTTACGCTGAGTCTACTATGCGCTTGTAGCTTCATCGCTCCACTGTACTACGACAAATGAGGATCCTTACGCAGCCAAAATTGGTTGGTTGTGCATCTGAGTGCTGTTCATCATGGTTAATCGTCTTCTTCCCACGTGTCACTGCTCACCGCCAGAGCCTTTAGAGTTTCACCGCATCCAAAGTAGATGCGAAACTGAGGTGACGTTTCCATGCGCGTGCCCCTGTGGTGGTGTCCTTTAACGTTCAGGGTATCAATGCTTCGTTCTCGTGTCCAAGTCCGGCTCTAGGCCCTATTTCCTAGGCTACAGCGTCATTGTTCTTCACAGTTACTTGTTGTCCTCAGAACGAATCAAGGTAGGACATGTACCACTGAGGTCGATGTTCTACCCAAGTCTCTTTGTCAACACCAAGACAGCTGTGGCCTGAAGATCGCGCTCAATAAGCATGAACACGACCCGGAACTAGTGGAGAGAGGGTTGCCTGAGCCAAGGAATTCCGAAAGCACGAGTTTCCCTCGACTGCGTCATCTTTTCCGCGGTGTGCGAATGACGCCGGCCCAACGGGATGATTTTGCCTCATCCGGCACTGGTTTTTTCCCCTCCCCTCTTTGCAGACCGCATGCTCTCCTCCAAGCTTCTCTCTTGATTTACTTTGTGGGTCACATCCGGATCTCAGTTTTCTCCCGCGTTCTGTACACACACACACACGACAAGCAGACCAATCAACTCGTCTGCGAAAGGGAAGCAGAAGGGGCAAGAGAACCAGGATCTCGTCCACTGCGGGCGGCATTTTAATGACAGCAACGCCACACGATTGGTGTACGTTCGCGTCATTGTATCGACATCTATCCGATAATTGGTCCCGTCTACCTATCTATTATCTCGGCTTCTCAGTCGTCGAAACTCCGTGATCGCAGGTAGCACCAAAAACGAATTCAAGTTCCGTTTTTCTTCACAAAGTGCGTCCCTCAACCCACATGCTTCTGGCAATCAAAGCATCCGGCCCCGAAGTCGGCGCGTCCATCATCTTCTCGCCCTTATCTCCGAATTCAATGCACAAACTGACCAATCTCTCAATACCATGTCTACACGGAAAGGGCGGCCCGCGAGATCCGGACACAGATGAAGAACGAAACAGTTCTCTCGAAGATGATATAGCACAAGTCTCCAAAGAGGCGAGTCAGAGGTTTCGCACCACAAAGTTTGTTCAACGCATCCAGAGCGTGCACATATCGTCACTTCCGGACCGTTTCCCGCGCAAGCCAGAGCTGGAGTCGACGAGTCCCACACCGATTGAGCTCCTTTTGCTGTCTTTCCTCCTTTCGCGGCTTCTCTCGCATCGGATCTCGACTCATGTCCATCGTCTCCCAGGATTCCTGTTCTCCATCAAGCCATTGGACAGCATATTCTCTTGTTTGACCTCCCCAGCCTCGCTTCTCGTCGATATCTTCCATCCATCATCATCGTCAAGCGCGGACGTGCCAGGACCCGGGATACTCTTGTGTTCTATTCCTTTGACAGCGACCTTTTTTTCTCTTGAAAATCGATCTGATATATCTAGATTCTTTGTTTGTCATTGTCCATATCAAGCAGTCGCGCGTTCTAAACGATCATTACAATTTAAAAAAAAAAAAATTTCCCCGCATTCCCAAGGCACGGCAGTTGACTGGCTACGAGCGATACGCTTGCATCATCATGATTTCCGATGACATGGGTCGCACGAGAATAAACCTCATGTCGTTGTAAAAAAAGAAGAAAAAAAAGACATACTCCTGGGCACGTAAGTACACAATGTGCGGCGGCCCCAAACGATTTCCCCACTCTCGCTGGTGCCTGAACATCGATCATATTTCATATATCTTTCCGCTTAACCGCGTCCCGGCATCTTCCCCACACTCTGATGGGGGGGGAACAAACCAAGTCCGCTGACCACCTCAGGACCGCGAAAAAAAAAAAAAAACAAAACAAAAATAAATCAATGATTACCCCAGATTTACCCCGCACTCGGCAAAAAAAAAAGACGGTCTTCCATGAATTCTGCGAAGAAGAAGACAAAGATTACCCACGGCGAGTGCTCTTCGCCTGAGCTGAGGGAGGAGGGGGGAAAGAAATCACACATATTCACCGAGGGTGCGGACGACAATGAGCGGATGCCGGGACGCAGATACGCCGCGCTAATGTCCACCATACTTAGGACCGTTAACTCCAAAGCCCGAACACCGGACATAGCACCCCATCGCCCCTGACTACAACGGCAACAACAAGAACAAAAAAACCAACACACACAGGGGCTTTTATGGATATGGAGACGCCACACTCTCGCAACAAAACGAAAGCAAAGGACAAATTCGATCAGGGCGCGACGCGACGCGACCCGCGCTTGGTACCCTAAGAATTCGGATACAGGTGGGACATTCCAGAGGTTACGTTGCGCGCCCGCGAGCGAGCGAGCGAAGGGAGGGTTCTTTCGACACGGCGCCCGCCCGTCTCGCCCCGCGTCGTTCGTAACGGCGAACAAGCGTCGCAACACCATCACGAACATCGAACACGAAGCGTGACGAGGCGTCGCGAACACCAATCTGCAGTACGTAACGCAAACGCGAACGCGGACGCGGACGCGCCAACCCGCTTCGCTCGCTTCTCCACATGCGCATCCACGCGCAACGCAAGCGCACTCGCTCGCTCTAGGGCCGCTAAAGCGGGATCAACCTCGCCTCACACAAATCCGCATCTCCTCCTCCTTCCTTCCCTTCCTTCCCTTCCCACACCCAAACCCAAACCCAAACCCAAACCCAATCACCATCCATCAACCCCCCGCATCACCACCATCAACCTCCAGCCCAGCCCAGCCCAGCCCAGGGTATCACACCATCAACCATCACCCCAGCCAACCAAACCAGAAGAGAAGAGCAGAGAAGGAACCGACGTGCGGGGGTGGGGTGGGACGACGATCCGCCCCTGACAAAGCCCAGCGGACCAGATCGCCAAGCCGCGCGCGCATGCGTGCATCGCGTGCATCATCCCCATCCCATCGCCATCTCCGTCGATCAAGGCGGCCGGAGCTCCGCGGCTGGGGTGACGTTGATGCGAGATGCGAGGACGCGAGGATTTCTGCGAGGATGAGGATGCGAGCGGCGGGCGGTATGGTGATTGTGATGGTGATGGTGATGATAGTATGGAGGGTGCTGATGGTAGATGGGTATGTAGATGTATGCAGGGAGATGTATGTACGTAGACGGTGTCGGATCGACACGACGCACGACGTATCCGCGCAATCATCGCTGCGGGAGGGAGGGCACACGCACACGCGCCACTCGCTCGTGCTCGCGCGTGCTAGACCGGATGGGGTTCTGCGCTGTCCCGATGTACATTGCATTGAATCAAATCGCGCAATCTTCCTCACATCTCGAGTCCTTCCAGCAGAGTATATCCAAAGATGCGCGTATAAAATTCGCATTCGCAATTGCAAGAAAAACGTACAGTACAATGGATCAGCTATATGTTAGCTCGAGTGGTATACAATGAGAATGTTTATACATATCTCGGGGTACTAGCGCGCTCGGGGGAGACAGAGTAGAACAGCATATCCAACAACACACAAGTGAGAAAAGAAGCATGAGTATACATCACATCGTCGTCGCCGTCGTCGTCGTCAAGTCGTGTCGTGATTTTGCGCGCTAAAGCACCATCATCTCCTCTGCATGCCCCGCCTCCTCCTTGACGACGCCCATGCCGTTCGCGGCCGCAGCCGCAGCGACAGCCGCGCCGCCCGACTTTTTCCTCCCCTTCTTGTTGCCGACGGCACTGACGCCCCTCGTCCTGCCGCGCTCCGCATTCCGCTCCGCCTCCGCCTCGACGTCCATGCCGCTGCCCTCGCCCTCGCCCTCGTCGTCGTCCCCGCCCTCCTCGCCGCCCTCCGGCATACTCGGGAGCCCAAAGAACGCGCCGTTCGGGGCATACGCGGCGCCCGCGTTCCACGCAAGGTCCATCGCGTGGCCCTCCTGCTGGCCCTCGGCGGCGTGGGCGCCCGGCGCAGGGGTCGCGCCGCCGCGCCAGACCTTGAGCTCGGCCTCGAGCTCGCGGTTGCGGGCGCCCTGGGCCTCGACGAGCTGCTGGAGGTAGCGGATGTACTCGACGCTCTTGCGGAGGATCATGCCCTTGTTCGCCTTGACGATGCCGACGCCGTCGGGCCCTGCGGTGGCGGACGCGGACGCGGCGGCGGCGGACGGCGGGGGCGGGGTGCCCGAGCCGGAGTGTGCGTCGCCGGGCTCCTTCTTCCAGTCGAGCGGGGACGCGGGGTCGTCGGCGGCGGGGGACGCGGTGCGGGGGACGGGGTTGGCGGCGGGGGCGGGGGCGGCGACGTCGAGCATGCACTCGGGGATGAGGGTGGCGAGCTCGGAGATCTTTTCGTTGATGTTGTCCCTGCGGCGGCGCTCGACGGCGTTGTGGCTCTCGCGGCGGCGGCGGCGCTTCTCGTTGGCGAGCATGGCCTGCTTGTCTGCGGCGGAGGGCGGCTTGGGGGCGGGGTCTGCGGCGGGGCTGGGGGCGGGGGCGGACTGCCTGTCGTGGGGGGAGCCGTGGTGGAGGTAGGACTGCTGGAGGGAGTGGAGGGCGGAGACGGGCGGGAGGTGGAGGCTGTCGGTGGGGGACGAGAGGGAGAAGGGCGAGTAGGGGTTCTGGGGCGGCGAGCTGTGCGAGTGGTGCGACGTGAGCGAGTCGGGCGTCGGGAGGGAGAATTCCGAGGCGCTTGGGCGGCGGTCAGCGGGGGCGGGCGGCAGAGAGAGACGCTTACGAGTGGCCCGGCATGTACCAGCCGGCGTTGCCCGTGCCGCCGACGGTGGCGGCGCGCGACCGCGGGATGACGATGGCGTGGGGGCGGCCCGGCGGGGGGCTGGCGCCGCCGACGCTGTTGTTCCTGCGCGGGCGGGCGGTGCGGGCGGGGCCGGCGCCGGACGGGGGCCGGGAGCGCGAGCGCGAGCGGTCGGGGTGCGGCGGAGACGGGGAGTGGCGGGCAAAGTGCAGCTCGTTCTCGTAGCGCAGGGACGAGTTGAGCGCAGGCAGGGTCTGGTTGAAGTGGGGCGGGTACGGGTCCGGCGGGGCCGGGGCCGAGACGTCGAAGATGTTGTGGGGCGGGCGGGTGGGGTAGCGGTCGTCGGCGGGCCGGTCGTGGGACATGAGGGACACGAGCTCGTCGCCAAAGTCCATGGCGGGGGCGGGGAACTTGCGGAAGGGGTCTGGGACAAACGGGCCGAAGGGGTCGAAGCCCGGGGCGGCGTCGTGGGGGTGTGCGGGGTGGAAGCCCTCCTGTCGGATCTGCGCCTGGGGCTTGTACGACGACGACGACAAGAACATTCTGCCACAGCCCATCCCTGCCACCGTCATATAAATAAATCCATCCCAGCGGTGCCCTGGGGTCCTCCACAAGGCACCACAAACACCCACAAACTCCGGCCCGCCATATCGATGCCCATCGGCCCTCGGACCTGATCGATGCGAGGTGGCGTCGAGGTGTGGCGAGAGCATTAGACGCCCTCGAGAGCGGCGGCCTGCCATCATACCTCAGCACACCAGGAAGGGAAAACACGTCGCGCGCACAACCCTCTGCGCCGGCCATCAGAACCCGCTCTTCCTTCTTCTCATAGGCAGAACAGATCAACCCCCATGCACACCAGACCAATAAAGGCAACGAACAGTCATAGGCCCCTGACGTCTCTTCGCCTCGCCTGGCAGCCGCACGACGTCGAGCATCACTTTTCGAAGAAAAGACCGGTGAGCCGGTAGGCCGGGCGCTGCTGCTGATGACTCGAAAGCACGATCGTGATATGAAACTCACCGGCCCTCTCGTCTCTCATTAATTTCCACAAACTTCCCTGCGCTATCCAAAATAAAATAACCAGAGATAAAGACAAAGGAAGAGGGAAAACACGTTGTTGAGAAATCTGCACCCCATCTCCGCCGGCTGTGTGCTGTCTCGCGTCCCTCTACGCCGACGGTAGGGGAGGGACACACCACCGCGCAAGGCACGTTCGCGGGCGAGCTGCATAACCCGCCCTGCCCCCACCTTCTTTCGCCGGCGATCATACCTCGCTCTTCTCCCCTTGGGCAGATATATTGACCGACCAACCGACAGACTATGTAACCGGTCGATCAGGTAGCAGCCGCCCAACGTCAGTGCCATGACTGTTCGTTGCTTTATGGGGTTCGTGTCTGTGACGACGTGAAATTATCATCAACGGCTTGTTGGAAGGGATAACCGAGCGGTAAGCCGGTGACGACGTCGACGGCGGTGCGTGATTTGGCGTTCACCTCGCATGCATCGCACCGCCGAAGACCTAAAACCCAAAAAAATTGGACTGACTTTGCTTTGCGTCTCAGGATACGGACAGGATAGCGACAAAGGAAGGAGGAAACACGTTGTCTACTCGCACAACACTCTAACCTAGCAATGCAACTACCCAGATGACGAGGAGGCGCGACGACACACGTTCGCGGGCGAGGTCGTATCTAGTACAACCCACCCTTCGTCTCGCCGGCCATCATACCCCGGTCTTCTCCCTTCCCTTCCCTTCCCTAACCAAATAGACGCACGCCTGACACTGACTCGCCAGCGGCACACCCACCCACCAAAACTAACTAACTACATAGTATGAATGATCGACCAACAGACAAGAACCCAGCCTCGCGGCCATACCCCATCAAGCAACGACCAGTCATCGACTCATCGACCCTCAGCCTTTCCGAATACCACAGACGTGTGATGGCCGGGTAGGGCACCCGCCACCTCGTTGCATCTCATTTCATTTCATTTCAGATTCAATTTCACTGACGAAGGAGGAACGGGGGACCCGTATATGTATGTGCGCATATCAGTCGCCAGATCTACGTCCGCAGGCAGGTGTTTTTCCTACCGGTAACCCCCAGACGCACGTCCGCGTAAAAAAAAAAAAAGAAAGAAAAAGAAACGTGGAGCCAAGGAACCGTAAGCCCTGTATACCCATCCCGGCACCCTGCGTTCGGCGCGGCGCACTCACTCACTCACTCACTCAACCAAGCAACACAGATTCCAAAGTCCTTTCTCCCATGCAAGGCAGATGTGGAAACACAGTCCCAAAAGGGCCCAAGGAGAATCCAAAGCCCCGTACCCCGCCCCACCCCGCCACTGCCACTGCCACCGTCCTTTCCCCCATTGGCACAAGTAACAAAAAGCACCCCATCACGCAAGCCAAGTCAATCTATGATATGCACCGCCTGTCTCCTGTCGTCCCACGCGAGGAGGCCGGAACGAAACGCCCAAAGTCGTCCAAATCGCCGTGACGAAAGTGGCAAAGTGCCAGGAAATGAATTATGTAGGTAGGTACTGTATGTACAGAGAGGGTTTGTTCGTTCTGGAATTAGATCGCACGGACCGAAAACGCCGGGGTTGTGCGACTTCGCGGGCTCATGTACATATCATTAGCTCCCATTCACTGGTCGTGCAGGGCCCACCCATCTCGCATTCACAGCGGTCTCGTCTTACGTGTTTATGAAAGCAGCGTGGCCGCAGACAGCCCGGCACGAAAAGTTTGGGGATGTACGCCCCCGCGGGCTCATATACCACTTGTATACCACCGTTCGAGCACCACGACGAATTCGGCAAACGAGTCGAAGTTCTGGACAGAGATCGCGCGGCCCGGAAAGGCCGGGGAGTTGTGCGACCTTGGCGCGGGCTCGTATATCGCTGACGGACGGGGGTCGTGCAGAGCTCGCCGCATATCACGTCCAGTCTTACGTGATTAGGATTTGAGAGAGCGCCGTGGCCAGCCCAGCCGGGAATGGAGGCTCCGGATGAGCTTGAATGTCATGAAAGTCGGAGAGATCGTTCTCTCTTCCATTTTTCATGAATACCACGTACAGATAGGACAGGACGGGGCTTTTACGAGCGAACCCCTCCGCAAAAGGAAGTACTGAACAACCCTCGTCTTGGAACAACTTTCATGTAAGCCGCTCTTTCGACGACGATAGTCTTCGAAGAGATCTCTCGGAACCGACCCACGCATCCAATACAGCGATCTCTCCAGAGATCCCCAGATTCGAGGGGGAAAAAGCAAAAAAACACTCGGAAGAGGCTCGGATACACCTTGGACTTGTGCGGCTGTGTAGCGCAATTCATTGGATACATATGGCGCTTTGATCTTCATTCCTCAATAGTAGTCGTCTAGTTTGGAACGCGTGCGATGACATAATCGCATTGCCTAGTGAACGGCCGCAATGCGCCCAAAGAGTACTAGCATACTTTGACCAGCCTAGACCAGCCGCCACACCGGGAGTCGTGTGGCAGTGACACTACCCAGCGCAACAAAGCGCCGGCTAGATCGCCCAGATACACGAGACGATTGGACGCACCGGCCAGACACGAGAAGCCGAATCGTCCAAAGCCCTTGAACGTTGCCGCAAACAGAAACTGCAGAACTGAATAAAGATCTGGAAACACATATCATGGGAAAGACCCCCGGCCCGCTGCGTCAGAGCCAATCGCAAAAATGACACCCCTGCGCGCGCGCGAATGGACGACGGTGATATAATGATTGCATTTGAAGCTTGGCGGCCCCACGGGGAGGTGGCTTACAAGAGACTCGCACGCAGGGGCATACAAGCTCCGCTTTATGATACAGCGTGTCATAGAAGGGCCTGGAAAGGATCGACGCGTCTTAACACGAGTGAAAGTCAGTGTTCGTTTCAAAATTAGCACGTCTTCCTCTCAGGAAAAGATAGTCGAATACGAATGCTTATGGACCACAAGAAACCAAGGATTATTTCTGTTCAGAAGCACTGCGGTCCGTGTCTCGAACCGTTCATAACGAGAATTGAGAATCGATTGAAAGAGTTGGAATTTCATCATCGAATACAAAGGCAATAGAGGATAGATGATACAACAAACTTACTTCTAGGATGGGCAATATGGAAGGACTCGGAAAGCACCCAAGCCCCCACGACAGAAGAATATTGGCAGTGCTCACTTCAAATCGAGAGAGCAGGCTATAATTTCCCCATCAAAAGCACCCGGGACAAGCTTCATCTGGAGCATGGACAACTAGAAAACAACCGGGATAAGCGGAATATGACAGACAAACAACATAAATGCTTCCGCAAGGGACAAAGTTATTGACTGTTACTGATGACGAGATAGAATGCCAATTATAGTTACCCGGCGAATATTTCAGCGTCCGAAGCGCAGGATCGCAGGGGCCGCTCAAGCCACCAGAAGCCGACGCGTCGGCCTCCCCGATGCCGCCGCCAGGGGTCATAGCTTGAACTTTTTTCCGCCACTGTAGGGAGATCTGTCGATCTAGTATGGTATCATTTCCCACAAGAGTCCCAAAGATGATCTTGATGGTGGGAGTTGATGTGGAGATTATGAGGAGACTATAGATTCCAAAGCACTGTCTTGGCGTACAGTGGAGCTACCATGACTTGTGCGAGGATCGCATCACACACCTTGACCCAGGCTCGGTAAGGAGAGCAGAGACGATGAGACTAACAGGAGAACCACAGGAGTCGTGAGCTCGGGTCCTCGGCACGAGCACACCGAGAACCATGGAATTCCGAACAGATATGAAGCAGCTCAAGACAATGGCTTCCGCAAGAGGCAGCTGTGTACCGAGTGATGGTCATTGACATACATAGACGGCGCGTAGACCAAAAGTGGGCGCAAGCCCCCCGGAGACCCCTGATTTTTGATACACTTAATGGAAAACCATGGCTTCATGATGAATAAATATATCAATCAGGATTGGTTGTCGCTGTGGATTGGGTTAGACCGGATACGGTGATGGTGATACTACCCCCGTGCGGCGGACAAATAATGATGGGAATTAACTGACCCCAGCCTCAGATGATATGACACATCAAGAGAAGATGGGGCGCAAGAGGTTTGAAGTGACAGAGAGAGAAGAGGCAAGCTTGAAGGGGTGGGATAAAAGACAGCTAATTCCCAGAAAGGAAAGCACTCTATATAGAAGAATTCCCAGGAACAGGTCAAGAATCAACAGTACATAATGATTTCGAGATGACAATGTAACATCGGCGGCCGATAAGAGACAGGAGACAGGGCCGACTCGGATGCTTTAGACCTTGAGGACATAATGTGGGTGCAAGGTTCTCAGAGGGTGATGCTTCGTGAGTGCGTGCTCAAGAGGAAATTCGGCATCGAGTTTCGAAGTGAAGATAATCTTGGTCCACCGAACAAAGCTTTGCAACGTACGTCCCGAAAGTGCAAGCGACTCGATTACACCTGTACACAAAGTGAGGGATGAAAAGTTACATTTGATTACAAAGGATGTCGTTAAAGGCTTACTTTTGGGATGATATAACGACAATGGGAGTTTGTCAGGCCCTGGAAGTCGAACCGCCGTGAGGAAAAAAAAGAAGCCTGAGTGTTTTATGCAATCGTTTGTTGAACTTGAAGGGAGCACACCACAAAACCAAAGAGTACCATGTTTCCGTCTTTCGTAGGGAGAGGAGAGTGGGAAGAAAGGGAAGGGATGTTAGGGTTCCCGTGTCCGTTTTATACATCTTCTGGTAACTGGGTCCATACACTGTGTCATGTGTGGTAGGAGGCCATTGCCGACATCCACCTGACATCCGGACACGGTCACAGTGCTCCTTGGAGGACCAGCTGATACGGTATATGGTGTCTCGAATGCGATTAATTAGTAAATTGTTAGGCATGCTGATCGCGGGATGCATCAGCTGAGCATTTTGTTACGCAACAGGTGTACTGATAGTCGGCCATTGCCTTTTGAACCCCAATTGTGTTATCCCTCTTGGTCTATAGTCCAGACTTCAGATGGTATGCTAACAGATCCAAGAAGAGCTTAAATTTTAAGTCTGAAGGCGTTCAATGAAAAATTTTCAGTATATTCCATAGTAGAACCGCGACCGCGAGAAAACACAGCTAAACTTGGATTCACCTGACACTCACTCATCAATATCGATGATCCACATTTTGTGATGTGGCCAAACCTTGAGCATATGTGCTATGCTTTTCTCAGGGATATTATTGTCAAAAATCATCAATTCAGTACTGCCTGTTACCAGAGACAATAGCGACAAACATAAGTCATGCAGGATTCGCATAGACTCGATGCAATTTTCACAAGAAACGGCTTACCACGACAAGGATTTCCTCAGATTTGTGACCCACAGAACAGTTGCTGTTCAGTGTGAGCCTATTTTGGACCTGGTCAAGCATTCGACACCTCCAGATCACCCGAAAAATAGTCGTCATCGTACTATGCATGTATTATAACTTCATGTCTACGGGATATGGATTCTACGATATATAGAGTAATAAGTAGTCGATCCAATAGTTATGAACAATAATGCCATGGCCAGTCCGATCCTGTTCTGAGTTCCAAGAAAATGATTAGAAATGTAAGTGTTACTCAAGGTCCACGACTAAATGCGAAAATGTTATGATATCCAAGAAAAATAAAATCCTCCTCAAAACCAAGTCTCATTTCCAGAATGGATTCTTGGTTCGGTCGCCCGACGTCCTCGAGTGCACCTCGTCCGAGGTACTCAGGGTACTCGTTGAAAATCTCGACGTCATATCCTTCTTCCTCAATGGTTGTCGTGGTTCCGGTATCCGGTTTGGCATACCCGTCATCTGCGAATAAATCGACGGCGCCGACAACTGGCTTGTTTGATCAATTGATCTCCGATCTCCTGGAGAATGCCTGTCGCCATACATATGGCGTTGGCGATAGTGTTGTTGGCTATCCGATGACTCCTTTGGATCCGGGTAGTTGTAGTCCCCTATGAGCTGGACTAAATCCTCCTCCGGCTCCAACCTCGCCTCCTCCGCCATACGAATCTTGCTTAACTTGACCGCCTCAGTCTCCTGTGGAGTGTGGTGACGAATAATCAAATCCGCCTTCCTACTCCGCCTGTGCCCAAAAAGCTTCTCCCCAAACCGTATCAGCCGCCAACGCCATCCGCTCTGCGTCATACGCCCATACCCAGGTTGACTCGCAAACATCGCCGTTTTCTTGGCACGCTGCTTGCGAGTACGACGCCGGCAGCACCAAATGAACACAAGGAGGATAAATGCGCATCCAAGCGCCATTAGGAGAATCTGCCACCACTCGAGTAATCGCTTTGTCGGGGGAGGAGTGTATGTGCTGATGCCCGTGATTGTGGGCAAGGGAGCAGGGGTGCTCGTCCCCGAGGGCTGTGGGACGATGACAAGTTCTGAGAGGCAGACTCCAAGGCCAGTCACGACAGTAGAATTTTGTTTACAATCGGCTGCGATGCAGGCGCCGTCGCGGAGGACTTGATTAGGACTTGAACATGCCAAGCAATTGTTAGCTCCAGCGCCTAAACAGCTTGAGCAGCTGGAATCGCAGTCTTGACAAGACGAGGTGGTTGTATCGAAGTATTGTGATTTGCTACAGGTCGGAAGGCAGCGTCCGTTAACTAGGACGGGTCGATTGGGATGACAACTCGAGCATTGGTTAAATGAGCCCCCAGAACAGTCCGCACAATCCGGATGACAGGTCAAGCATGAACGGCTTGAGGAGAAGGTGCCAGAGGGGCAAGTTGATACGCATTTTCCATTGGAAGCCAACTGGTTTGAGACGCAGGTAAGGCAAAATGTCGCAGATCCGGTACAGGTTCCGCAAGAAGAATCACAGGCTGTGACGAAGATGAGTGATAATGTATGACCAGAAAGAGTGAAAAGAATAACGTACGAATGCAAGTAAGATGATCCTGAGGTGACACAAATGTCCCAGATGGACATGTTTCAACACAGCTCCCTTTAGATAAGAAAAAACCAGGCAAACATCCAGTGCATTCCACAAGGTTTACGGTTGAAGCAGCAGTAAAGTTAGGAATCTTGCAAGAGGTACACTTGGCATCACAAGCTATATAGATGATGACTTAAGAAAGTCAAGGTCCGATATATGATGAACCGACGCACCATCACATTCCTTTTTGTTGTTGTCTGCAATCATGTGAGTACCCGAGCAGATACCGTTAGTATCTGCATCAACACAAGCCCCATTGAGACTATACAACCCAGGGGCGCAAACAATACAATCATTGGATGTTCCCCCAGTACATGTATCGCAGGAAGAAGCGCACGGTGTGCACGTCGATCCATTGCTGAAACTACCATCGGGACAGACTGTACCACTGGAGGTGACAGATTGTGGAGAAACACATTTTGTGCGATCACTTGTGTTTTGGGAAAATCCTGACTTGCACGTAGTACAGACGCCTGTTCCATCTTCGCAAGTGGTACATCCTAACTGGCATGCTACTTGTGTATGAGCACCTTCACATCCGTAGACCAAAGAACGTCCATACCCTTACAATCACCCGTTGAGGTGAGAAAGAATCCTGGTGAACACTTTGCACACGCAGTTCCGTTATCAGCCTTGGTGAAACCGGTATTGCAGGTGCACGACCCATTAGTGCCACAAACACCATTCAGGCAATTGCACGTTGACGGTGCATCAACCACGACAGGCTGCAGACATCGTCCAGTTCCAGTTATGCCGTCGTCGCACGTGGTGCAGTTAGCAGGGCAGGGTTGACACGTTGGACCAAAGAAGTCTGATGCGCACGTCTCACAAGAAGAGCCCGAAAACCCGGGGGCGCACTTGCATGTACCCGACGCTGAGCAGATACCAGATGCAGCACACGGAGGGGAACATGCTGTTGATTGGATGTCGACCAGAGACAGTGCGGTGGGACGACGACCTACTGGTAGCTCGCTGATATTGGGAATAGAGTCCCATATGATGAGGCGTTCACTTGGTGGTCCATTCGTTATTGCGATCCATATGTTCTGTGAGAGGCTGAGTGACTTCGCTGCTAGCAGTGTAGAGGAGTTTCCAGTGAGATTGGCAGGTAGAGCTGAGAATCCAGACTGTCCCGAGTAGAGTGTATCGGAAAATATCGCAAGTCCTGGTTCAAGTGCAAGAGTCAAAGGAAGGGTTTTCAGTGAACCGTTGAAACCAGGAGATAGGGAAAACGAAGCAGAAGAGGACGTTAAGACAGTGTGTAGAAGTTGTGGACTTGAATCCGAGGCATACTGGCCTGGCAGTAGAAGAATGTCGGTGGGAATTCCAGGTGCCGATATTGTAGCACCAACTGGCGTCCTCGTGTCAGCTGTGTTCGTCACTTAGGGTCAAAGACACATACTGGTCGTATTTGAATAACCCTGTAAACATTGCCCAGGAACACACAGAACGGTTGAAGATTGTTCAGCGACTGCGAGTTAGATCAGAGTTGTTTTACACACACCAACGATAGATGAACAACATACGAGCTGTGGTCGTCAAGATCGCAAGAATGATTGCAGTACGCATGGCGTACTAGATGTAGTAATAAAACTCGTCAAAGGTCGTGAAAGAAAAACAGAGAACGAATGGGCTGCGGAAGCAGTTAATGAAACAAGGCCATCGTATCCGTTTGCCTCCTTTTGTGTTCACCTGCCGCTCGCGTTGCACTGACAGGGAACAATAGAAATTCTGGATCATGTGACCGCAGCATTGTCCATCCCTTGCATTTGGCGATCAAACCGGCAATGACATACATGTACATGATCTCCATCTTCTGAACTGAAAAACAAGAGACGACATTCTACTCATCGTCGGTCTTTCTTATAATTTACTTGTGATTCCAACATTTGTAGCGTCCTCCAAGACGCAAATAAGGACCCCTTCACCAAGGACAGCTCCAGTTTGTATGCCCTTCCCCACTCGTTCTACATATCCATCATAGGGAGCTTGTACGGAATTCTCCATCTTCATGAGACTTAAGATGAGCAACGGTTCTCCTTTTCTCACAAAACGATCCCCCCTGGGTCCGTCGCCCTTGGTAGCTTGCAAAGCTCGGTGGAGCTCTACAATTTTTCCAGTCAATGGCGATGCAACGTTAGCTTGATCATTTGGATTGGCGAGCTCGAAGGCGGATGTAGAGATAGCAGCAGACGTGGACTGTGACAACGAAAACTCCAATGGTGTCGAAGAAAACGACATCTGGAGAACGCCTGAGAGCCGGGCGGGCAAATTGTTCTCGGATATTGAGGAAAGAACCAGGTTGTGTCTCAAAGGGGGCTGCGAACCTTCGGTCGTAGGTGACAGTGTCAAGTGGAAGACAGTCCCTGGCTGTAAAAAGATACTGTTTGTGGAATGAACGGTACTTCGGGCGTTGAGATCCGTCGGGTTTGATAGACCTGGTTGACGTTGTACAGGTATTGAAGCGGATTGACCTTGTTCGAGAATTCGATCAAGATTACGCTCGAGCCATAAGGTATCTATACTATCTGTAAACCAATCCGGATGGCTCACGACTCCGAAAAGGAGATCCCAATTTGTACATATGGAGCCGCGAATCTGGAGCTCCCGAAGGGCACGCGAGCCTCTTTGAGTCGCTTCAACAAATGTCCTTCCACTAACGATAACCTTGGCGAGCAAAGAATCAAAGTCTGAACTGACAGTCCATATAGGAAGGTCATCACTGGAACATGGGCCATTTGAGAGCCATGTATCAATACGAACACCACGACCCGATGGCCAGTTGATATCACTTGGCTTCACTGCACCTACAGAGAGTCTCCAAGACCGCGATGGGTCTTCCGCAGTCAGACGTAGCTGCATAGCATAACCATTCGGTCGGGTAGGAAAGCTTGGGAGGGACAAGGAATCCAACGTTGGAGAAGAGCTGAAGAGAAGTAGTTGCGTCCGAACGAGATCGACACCCGTGATTTCCTCTATTGTGATTTCAGTCATACATTGGCATTCAGGACACGGGAATAATACCGGTGATTGTGTGCTCTACCTGCACTCTCGGATTAATCTCTAAGAAAACCCAATCCAACGTTTGGGCGTTCACAAGATATTCGAACGTGCCCAGACCTCGATACTTCAAATGCCTTGCCATGTTCATTGAAGATTCTACAATTGTCCTAATGACGGAAAGGGGAAGTCTTGATGGAGCGACCTATGATACGTTTACATCAGATTTCAGTCTTAGAGACATGATGCAATGCTCAGACCTCGACAATTTTTTGAAATCTAGAGAAATATGGAGAACACACGACAGACAATATAGTATGGGAAACCAACCTTCGCTGCACACTACAATCACGCTCCCAAAGATGTGCCACAGCCCCCGTACCATCACCGATAATCTGAATTTCAACGTGTTTCCAAGATAACCCATTCAAGGCTTGTTCTACGAATACCCGACGTGACGGAGATTCACCCAAACAACTGAAAAACAGACATCGTTGATAGAAATTTATCGCACGACCTTTTCAAATACATACTGCTTGAACGCCTCTTCAATTTCATCCAAGCTATTCACGAGTCTAATGCCCCTACCTCCCCCTCCGTCCAAAGCCTTGATTATCACGGGTAAGCCTTTCGAACACGCAAAGGCGTGTACATCTTCACTCGAAGACACATCGCAACCTGCGGCTACTTTCACCGCTAGGGATGTCGCAAGGGCACGGGAGAGAAGCTTGTCGGAAGAAATCCGAAGCGTCTCAACTGAGGGGCCTATAAACACGATAGAAGTTGGTAATGCTGATGCAAGAGCTGGACTTTCGCTCAAGAATCCATAACCCGGATGTAGGTGAGTGCATTCCAGCCTTCAGGTTTAATCATTTGAACGATTTCGATGCGCCTGGTTCACTCCCACGACCTACCTCTGAGCCAGGGCGACAATCTTTCCAATGTCCAGATAGTCAACGACATCATCAAACTTCACGGCTTCATCAGCAAAGGTGGCATGGCTTCTGTCCTTGTCAGTGTATATCGCAACTGTAGCCCAATCTAACTCTGCAGCGGAGCGAAGAACTCGAATAGCAACTGGGACAGAAACAACGTTATGAGTATTTGTTGATGAGAAGTTGTTTGTTTTTCTTACTCTCTCCTCGATTTGCTACAAGTATCTTGGGCATCTCAGTAGGATGCTAGTCTTCCTCTTGACAGAAATGGATCAGCTTTGAGACTTTGAAACCCTATGAGAAACTATTCGGTGCTTTCACAGCCCAATCAGATTGACCATCTGACCTTTCCGTCTGATTGGAATTTAGAACACGGGGTCCCAAACCAGGTGTCCATACTCACAAATGCCTCCGGACTCCTCAAGTGGTAAAGATGGTGGAAATGAGAAGGGACATGAGAGGACGGGTCAAACGTCAAACTGGGAGGTATGTGATTTTCCTAGTAACTCCAAGGTGTCTGACTTTGCTATCCAGCATCCTCTCTCAAAGCTTGAGGAACAGAAACGGCTCGTCCGAAATCCCAACCTTCAAGACCCGGGTTACATCCGCCAGAAGGCGAACGATAAATTGTGGGTACGAGAGCGACTAACATCCTTGCTTGACAAGAATTCGTTCTCGGAGATTGGGTCTGTTACTGGAAAACCCATCTACGACAATGGTGGGGTTCTCAAGTCGTTTACTCCAGCGTATGTTTCTTTCGAATTTCTAGAAGAAAGGTCACTTATGGCATCTGAATAGGAACGCTATCATTGGCTTTGGAAGCATCAACGGCCGGAGAGTTTTCGTGACGGCAGACGACTTCAGTGTGAGAGGTGGTCATGCAGATGGTGGTATCCAGATGAAAGCACCATACGGAGAAGTACTTACTCAGTCAGCTTATTTATCAACATTTCGCAACTAATGTATCCCAGCTTCTTGCCAGGAAATGGCGAGTCCCATTGGTATGCATCTCCACCATTTTGCCCGTTTCAAATTAGTGTTCAAAACCTGTTGAGATACGGCTGTTAGATGGTTCAAGTGGTGGCGGGAGCGTTGCCACATGTATGTGTTGCGTTTGGTCTGCATCCATAACCTGTTGAAATGATATTGCCTCAGACCTGACCATTGGTGCAACTTACATACCTGGAATGGCTGGTCTCGGAAAGAGCATGGATACAATGGCAGTGGTACCAGTCGCATCCGCCTTGCTGGGTCCCGTAGTTGGCCTCGCTGCTGCAAAAGCTGTCCTTGGTCACTTCAGGTAGGTTCGTTTCAAATCTTGACAACGCCCAATTCTGAGCTGTGCCTAGCGTCATGGTCAAAGGCCTGAGTCAGGTATGTATCGTGAAATCCTAGCAATCATGGTCGTTTTCAGAGCAGGCATCCTTCTATGAAGCTGTTCGCTGCGGGACCACCGGTTGTCAAACAAGCGACCTTCGAAGATCTTTCTAAGGAAGCACTCGGTGGCTGGGAAATCCACGCACAAAACGGAACCATCGACAACGTCGCAGAATCAGAGCAAGATGCTTTTGACCAAATTGCAGCATTCCTCTCATACCTTCCTTCTTCGATTTTTGAGCTGCCGCCTGTCGTCCAATCGGCAGATTCCCCAACACGAAGGGAAGAGGAACTTATGTCTATTGTACCGAGACGTCGTTCCTGTCCGTACGACATCCGTCGGCTAATTTGGTTGATTGTTGATACAAATGGGTCCGTTGACGATCCTAACTCTTCGACGTTCTTTGAGATAGGTAAAACATGGGGGAGATGTGTCATCACTGGATTCGCCAGACTTGCTGGAAGACCAGTTGGGGTTCTCACCAGTGATTGCTTGGTAAACGGAGGTCAGAATATTAAAAATTGAAACTGGCAAGCGTATGGACGATGCTATTCCAGGTGCGATTGACGCATTAGGGGGCCAAAAGAGTGCCAGATTTGCCACTCTTTGTGATCATTTTGGGTTTGTACTGCAGTGCTCCGGATTTTTTTTTCTGAGCTTCCGTTAGATTACCGCTGCTGAACCTTGTCGATTTACCAGGATTCGCCGTAGGCAAGGCCAATGTTTCCTTTTTGCTAGCTCTTTTCCTGCTCACAGGTGATGTAGGTTCCGTTGCTGAGAAGATGGCAACGATACGACACGGGGCATCTGCGATGTCCGCATTATACAATGCTACAATCCCAATATACACTGTGATTCTTCGGCGGGCATTTGGCGTTGCTGGGGGTGTATTTGCAGATCCCGAAGACGGGGCAGGGACACGGGTTGCCTGGTTTGTATCTGTATATCTGCCTTTTCATCTTGACCTATTGTATGACTTGATCCTGCATCTAGGCCATCAGGAGACTGGGGAAGTTTACCTTTGGAAGGGGGCATTGAAGCTGCCTACAAGCGTCGTTTAGACGCTCAGGAGTCTGCTGAAGCACGCGAGAAACTCATGGCAGACCTCGTGGCAAAATTCGAGGATGTCAGAAGTCCTTTGAAGACTGCAAACAAATTTGGGGTAGAAGAGATCATTGATCCTCGGGATACGCGATCACTGGTTTGCGAGGTTCGTCAGGATTGACTTAAGAACCTATTCCACTGGTTTATAGAAGTTTCCCAAGTGGGTGATGCACGCCTATGAGCATCTTTTACCACAGCTATCAATTGTCAGACAAAATAGATATGGGTTGGATAGCAAACCTTCAAGTGGACGTGGTTATCGCCTGTAATCTCTGTACGATCATATATAGATGGCGACATACTTTGGCTGAATATGCAATGCAAGGTCAGATGATCTCGTTCAGGATAGGTCTGAGGATGCACGCTGCGCGGTATCCAACCTGGGACCGACAAGCTGGACCTACAGATCGGTTAACCTCATTCATCTAAGGCACGTCGCCTTTATTCCAAAAAAGCGAGTTGTCTCAGAAACTTGCTCTGCGACCATAGATCTTTGTGAGAATTCATCTTCTCAGAAAACGGTATTTGGAAGATCCAGATCAAATTCGTAACGAACCTAATTCAGTAAGAGTGAGCCTTGGTCGTCCACCAGTATGTGTTTTGATTGACTTCCTACAACCAAAACGAAACGCGCCAGGGATATCAATATCAAATCGTGGACCCACTCAATGTCATATTTTGGAACAATAACACAACTCCCTCATACATATCTTATTTCCCCCCATCTTCTCCACTCTGCGCTGCGCGCTCATCATTTTGCTTACTGCGACCGCTCATTTTGTTTTATACGAAGACATCCCTTTGGCTTGGAACGCGCGCGATTTACGATTCTTCACAGACGTCAGTCTTCACTTCCTTGCCAAGTGACGCTTCCCTCAAATTTCAGTTTCTCAAGCTTGTCATCATTTCCCATTCCTTCCGCACTCGCGATGATTAGCTTTAAACCTGATATGCCTGTCCTAGGAGAAAATATCGAAATCTCCTGGACACGACAACCATAGTAAGTTGAATCAAGAACCATAAACCATATCGAGACTTCATTGAAATCCGCCCTTTAAGTAGTGATAATTTCCTCATTGTCCTTGCCCACTACGCGCCCATGGCGATCAAGAGTATCCTCCTTAACATAACTTACCCCGTGGATGGATTATCGCAGCCATTTCCCGTCCTCTTGGAAGGACTCCCTGCCATGTAAGTACAGTGTTGATAAATTCGCTCCTGTCCCTGATTCAATCCTACCAGCGGCGGTTACGTCCTCCAGGCTACTAACATCAACAATCTCAACGAAATCTGGGACCAAAGCCTGGCTTTTTCCATCAGCGACCCTAACAGTATTTCAACAAGCACAACCAATGGCCCTACCACAATCTTCGCCACTACTACCATCACTGCAACCCAAAGTAGTCTTGGTAGCAGCAGCATCAGTTCAGCTACAACCACTTCTTTGAGTCCAATGTCGCAAAGTACTTCCACTCCTTCTATATCCAGTCCTACAAATAGTGTCTCTTCGACAAGTTCTGTTCTCGACACTGTGTACGTTTTTGCTCAATTCTGGCGTCTTTTCACTCAAACAGTATGTTTTAGCACCAATTCCTCGACTCCTAGCCAAGCTAGTGACTTAGATAAAACCGTTCCTCTCGGTTCCATCGTTGGTGGCACCCTTGGAGGGCTGGTCCTCATCTTGCTCCTTGTGCTTGCTCTCGTGTTTTCCCGGATGCGCCACAAAAAGAAGCGTTTGACAGATCACGAAGACTTTTTCATCGATCCAAAGGTGCACGCGGCGTCAATCGTGACACCATTCTCCGTACCACATGGTTCCACACTCAATCTCGACAGTTCTTCCACGCATTCGCATCGAAACTTCTCGTCGATTTCAGAGTCATACGGTCATACCAAGGCAATGTCCTACGGATTTGAACATAAAATGGATAGCATCCCTGGAGCACCCACACCTGACATTAGCGCTCATGAATCGCGATCCCCACACTCACAAACGGGACTCCAACCTCCAAAGTCTTCATTGCATGTAACTCCCAGCATCGGAGGGACATCTATCGTCTCCTCCCAGCCTTTCACCGACTCTACCGGACGACCAACAACCAGTGTCCCGTACACTGGCTCTTGTCCAGCACAACATTCGCCACACATCCCGGTACTCAAGCTTCCTGTTTCTCTCCCATCAGAGTCTGCCACTGCCATTCCTGGATCGTCCACCGGCGCTTCCAGCAGCGCCACACAACAACCATGGAGGCCCCTGATGGTAGTTGGCGGTGTATCATGCGATATTGATGATGAACTACCCCCGCCCAGTTATTCTTCAGGTATTTTAGGAGCATCGGTGCGGGAGAAGTAATCGTCGTTGGCCTCCTAATATTGGTACATGAAACACTCAGACGTTAGCACCTGACAAGATCAAGGTTTGGATGATGATGGGGTTGATCGCGTTGGGAATGTCGATAAACTTCTTGCCATTGGACGAAGGTGGATATACCCGAAGGAGGAAGTCGCTGTACCAGAATCAGTGTCTCGCTCACTTGTCATTCTACGTACTCACAAATCAGGCTTACCTTTGTAGAGTTCGGTCTAAGTAGCGATTGACGCAGTAGAGCCAATAAAATTACTTGAATTCATGCCAATGACTGACTCGAACATGTAAACTCGTCGCGGAGAATAGTATATATGATACACGTGGTTTCACATCGCTGCAGTTACTCACAGGCCTCGTTTCGCCTTCCATGTGCCCAACGCCATCCCAAAGCTTCCAAACGCGCTAGCCGAAGATATACCCGCGCTGGTCGGGCCATCAATGGGGCTAACAGCCGACAAACCGCTGGTAGAGCTAGAACGACCATGTAAGGAGTTGGCGATGCCTGGTGCTCCACTTCCGAGTTGGAAACTAGAACGGAACGAGGTGGTGGGCAATGTTTGTATAGAAAGGAATTTGTTAGGAAGGGGCCTATCCTCCGTGTTGTACTGCGGACGCGCCTAGTCAGCGCTAAGTAGATCGAATATATGGACACGACGAACCTGGAACTCAAGGCCAATCCCATCGTCCTGGGATACGTCAAGGAGCGCAACGAGTTTCTTTCCTATCGCGTTCAACTTTTCTACGTCATCCTTGCTGCGCGTCCACACCTGGATCCTATCCACCTTGCTCCTCAAACTGACGACGGCACCACAAATCTCATCGCCATCTTCCAGCTCTTCACCGACCAGGGCCATCGTCAGCCAGCTCCAGCACCGATCAAGCAGCGTCGGGTTGTTCCTCATGGTAAGCACCCACTTGCCACCATTCGCGTTCGCTTCGTCTTCCCACATCGGCTTGATGCCGGACTTGAAGAGGTGGTAGTTGGAGTTGCGCTCGAGCTTAGACGGTGGTTTGAGCCAGTTGAAGTACCGGCAGTATGATTCAACGGTGTCAAACTCGCCGATGACAGTTAGGCCAGCCTCGTACTCGTTAGACTCGGGAGGTTGGTTGAGGGCGGGATCCGGAACACTCGCGCTCGCCGGCGTGTAGGGATACTTGGATTTGGTATCGTGGTATATAGTCCTGTTGTTCGAGATCAGCAACGCTCGTCAGTACAGCTGAGGAAACACACCATGGGTATTGTAATGGATGCTCGGTCGGCTTTATTGGGATCCCTGGCGTCTTGGGATCTTCGATCATCTCGGGTTCAGGAGGCTTTGCCGTTCCATCAATGCTCAGCTGCCTGGTCCTGGCGAGACGCGCAGTAATGGCATCAAGACTGGGTATATTCTTGTATCCAACCTTGACCTTGCGTTTCTCTACAGTCGGTGTCAGGTCTTGATCGAGCTCTTTCACCTTCTCCGTTGTCAAAGGTTCGCCCCCCGCGGATTCACTGCCATCTGTCTCGGACGGTGGCGAGGTTGAGAGCGCCGAAGGTGAAGTTGAGCGCGTCAAAGGGGCATTGACTGCCACAGAATCGGCCGTCGATGCCAACGAAACTGTGGACCCTGATCCACCACGCAACGCCGCAAAAGCAGCGAGACGTGGTCGTGGCGCTGATAGTGCGGGGTTGTTCGGCTGGTTTGACGATGTATTGAGGTTGATACGAGCAGCTAGCTGATTGAGAGAAGGCAGGCGGCCAGCACCAAGAGGCTTTGGAGCAAGTTCGACAGTCTGATCCTCGTCGCTCATCGTGGTCAGTGGAAGAAAGCTTCACATTGCCGAGAATTTGAACCTTGAACCAAACAACACTGCCATCTGTCATCCATCACTCCGAGCTTAGCCTATACGTTTCATCTCTAATTGTCTCGACAATCTATGTTCGATGGCGGTACTATCAAATGAGTCTGTTGACCTGTTATTTATGAATGATCTGTGTTGTGCATTCTTCCACAACCCGCGTCATCTTCCAAGATATGAGGACCAGCAGCTTGAAGGATCGTTGAAGGACTCCCTAGTCGGTTCGGCCAGCGAGTGTCTAGAATTGCCAATAGACTACTTCCTTCATTGCTGGAGTGACCTTCATCCCCTCGAGTTCGCCATCTACAGTAACTTTAAGGACCAAGTACATGTATCATCGGCGGTTGCCGATCGAAGAAGCGAGCGTGTGAGTAACTGTCGGAGTGTCAAATATTGCCGGCCGCTCAGAAAATTAATTAGGTAATTTTGAAAGGGTCAAGTTTGGCCATCAAATTTTTTTTTCAAAACTAAACCTCTGTTCCTTTGTTTTCTCCTCTCACCAACCGCAAGAAGTATTTGGTGGCTTGTCGAGCTTTCCGCTTAGCTCGTAATGGCATCCCCTCTTGTGGCCCGGGCTTTGAACGCCTGCCTCATCAGGTCTGCGAGAACAATTTTCTCTGTCTCGCTTCCCCACCGTTCCTTCAAAATCACCTCAGGACCAATTGCTGGTAGGTTCACGTTCTTTGCTCAAGTCTTTCGTCTTTCTGACACCTGGCATTACTTCAGCTGCTGTAAAGGGCATTCGGCATTCATCTGCCGCCGCAGCGCTCGCTGAGCAGGATGAGGAAACTCTCAAAGAATCTTTGCCTACTTTCGACTCCCTTGAAGGAATTGTTGACAATGGCCTTTTGAAAGCTATTAAGGATATGAAAATCACGACCATGTCACCCGTACAGGCACAAGTGTTCCCTCTCCTCCCAGAACTTGCACGGCCATATGATCCCCAGGAGCCTTCTGCAGGCCCCCCTCGTGATCTGCTCGTCAAGGCGAAAACTGGCACCGGCAAAACCCTCGGATTCCTTCTTCCTGCTGTCGAAGCACGATTGAAGGCTTTGGCAGTACATGGTAAACAGGCCGCACGTGACGCTGGTAAAGAAGACGACTTGGCATTCGCGAATCAGGCTGCATCACTTTTCGCCCGTAAAAGTGTCGGCACACTTATCATCAGTCCCACTCGCGAATTGGCTACACAGATCGCCAACGAAGCTATGCGCTTTACAGGCAAACTCGATCGCGAGAACCGCAATTTCGGGGTCAGGCTTTTTGTGGGTGGCGAGAATAAGAGGAGGCAGGTTTCACAGTTCCTGAATTTGCGGAACGATATAGTCGTCGCGACTCCTGGACGGCTCCGTGATGTGCTGCAATCGGAACCAGAGATACGAAAGGCCATCGCTCAGACACAAGTGGTAAGTTTTTCTTGTTCCGAGTTAGTCGTCAACTCACCAGTGAACAGCTTATTTTGGACGAAGCTGACACACTCTTGGATATGGGTTTCAGGCCTGATATCGACGCGATTGAGAAGATAATTACTCCTAAGCCTGAAAGGCAGACATTCCTCTTCTCAGCTACCGTCTCTCGAGCTATCCAAGACATTGCTCAAGAGATGCTGTCAACTAACCACAAGTTCATCAACTGTGTGTCGAGCGATGCATCACCGGTACATGCCCACGTCCCTCAATACTCAACTATTATTTCCGACGCCAGGGAACAAATACCGCACATAGTTCGACTTATTGCTCATGACCAACTATCCAACCCTGGTGCTTCCAAGATTGTCCTTTTCCTTCCCACCACAAAACAGACTCAGTTATATTCTACTCTCCTTCGCGAATTGAAGACCGCTCTTCCCGCACGTAACAGAACTCACATCTACGAAATTCACTCCAAAAAGACCATGGAAAGCCGTGTAAAGGCGTCAAGTTACTTCCGTAACGACAAGGAAGGTGCTTCGATTCTCGTCTCATCGGACGTTTCCGCCCGCGGTGTAGATTACCCCGGTGTCAGTCGTGTCATCCAAGTCGGTAGCCCTGGTTCGACAGAGCAATACATCCACCGTGTCGGTCGTACCGGCCGCGCGGGCACTGAAGGTCGCGGTGATCTCGTCCTCTCACGTTTTGAGCAAGGTTTCCTCAGGAACATCTCGAACGTCCCGCTCAAAGCACTATCTACCGAAACGCTGGCTTCACAAGTCCTCGAGCTTGCCAATGTCCACGATTCTGATCCTGATGCCTTCTTTGCCCATGCACCGAAAGTACAGAGCTCTCGTTACTCCGGGAGACTCTTTGAAAATGAGGTTGTACCGGTCGTTGAGGAAATTAACAGCGCCGTCGACAATCTCAAGAGTAAAGTGGACCCTGAGGCAGTCAATGAGACTTTCATGTCACTCCTTGGCTTTTATCTCTCTCGGATAAGCGTGGTTGGAACGTCCGTTGAGTCGATCGTGAAAAGCCTTCAGGACTGGGCGACTGACGGCCTTGGGCTTTCACTAGCACCGTTTGTCTCGGATGCCCTGTTGAAGAGGATGGCCGGTCCAGGTACTGGTAAAAGGTCGTCGTTTGGGCAACGAGGATCGTTCGGCATAGGCGGTCGTGGACAATTCCAGAGCCGGGACCGTGGATTCGGTGCTCACAGCGGTGCATACCGTAGTCGCGACGAGGAGAGCTTTGGAAATCGCTCACACCGTGAGGGCTCTGGCTATCGTCCACATCACGGTCGTGATGGGGAGAGCTCTGGCTATCGTCCACACTACGCTCGTGACGGGGAGAGCTCTGGCTATCGTAGCTCTGGCTATCGTCCACACTACGCTCGCGATGGGGGAAGCTCCGATTATCGGCCACACTACGCTCGCGACGGAGAGAGCTCTGGCTTCCGTCCACGCCAAGTTCGCGATGGGGAGAGTGGTGGATCTTTCACACCTCGCAGTCGCGACGAGAACTCTGAATATCGCCCACACTATAATCGTGAAGGAAGCAGTTCATCTGCTGGCCAATACCGGCGCAGTTTCTCGAAGCCTAGTCCACACTGGATGGGCCGAGGCAGCGCAAGAGGCCAGGATTAATTTCGATGAATTCTCTTTCGCGCAGTAGGCATTTTTTCAGTTGAAAGATTCCTCATATAAATACAGATATATTGATTTGATTACCTTGTAGAGTACCGTATAATTCCCTCATGTATTCGCTTTACCGTACTTGAGTATTAGTAGACACAACTCCCGAAAATCTGGACCATGTGGTTGCCAAAAGCTAAGGGACGCATGCTCCTGAATTACCAAATCTATCAAAGCTTAGCTTCAACCGCCGAGTACCTTTGACTCGCAATTATTAGTTATCTCAATCTTCCATGGCACTGCTAGACCTTTGATTGCCTGTATTGCCAAATCCTCAACGAGAGGAAGATTGACGATATAATCAGTAGCCAAAATCCGAACACATTGCAGCGAAGGAAACGAAGATCGTGAGAGTGCCGTAGCCATATGGCGCCATCTGCTGTAATCCGCTCGCTTAAACGACATGGAGTCCACGATACCAATGTCCAACACCAGCTCTTTGATTGCGACAGGCGAGTGAAACTGTTCTAACGTGGACAGCACCCATTTCGGCGGGCAACGACTGGCGACGTATCGTGCATTCGGGGCGAGGTTGAGGCGCAGTGAGTGTAGGTTAGGATTACACGCAAGATTTAGGCATATGCCGTCCTTTAGGGGTCGTTCTGCTTCTCGTGAGTCTACACAAGAGGATAGGCAAGTCAGGTGGGACATACCACTAAAGCATCTCAAAGAGAGATCCTCGAGGCAAGGGCCAGCCTTCCTCAACATGTCGTTGATCAATCCATGCCGAGCTTCGTCCATATCGAACACGATGGTCAGAGACCGCAGACAGGTCAGATTGACACCACAACAATGCGCTTGACCAAACCATTCAAGAATATCCGCATCCACCAGTTCCACCACTACCTCTTCAATGCCAGGCTGAAACAGGAGGTCCCCTTCGGATTGTTCGCCATCAGAGGGTCGGCATGACACATTCGATAACGAAAGGTGTCGCAAGGTCTGAGAATGCATAAATAGGTTCCGGAAGTCGATCCTGGCAAGGGTGATACCCCGTAGGCTGAGCGAAGATATCGAAGGCTGACTGAGACTGAATGCAATGGCTGCACAGAGCACCGGCGGAAGGTCTCTCTTATCGTTTTGTGAAAATGCGCCCAAAGACAAGACCTCGAGCTTCAGAAACCTTAGTATTGTTGCCATTGCGTCCAGGGCACCGATGCAATCATCCAGGGGTCCAATGTCGATGTCAAAAGTTACTTCCTTGATGGAAGAGACTATGTACGGAGACCTGATGAGAAGCTCGCGAAGTCGTTGACATTGGGGTGCCGTCATGAGGGTGACTGAATGGAAAAGGTATGCTTGAGATTGTGCACGCCAGCGATCACAAACCAAAGCACAGCTCTGGAGGTCCTTGCATTGATCTCTGAGGTTGGAGAGGATGATGAGAACTATTTCGAAGGGCAAGACATGGTTAGCCATCAAGAAAGGGTTGAGTACGAATTACTCCTAGCAACTTCTTGAGATCCGGCGATACCTTTTGTTCAGCTGACGTCTTCCCACGAGACATGCAGGATACCGAGAGAAATGGGAAAAGGAAAGCTGAAACACACAACTTGATCATGATCAAAGCATCACCTACAACATCCTTACCTGGGGTTCTATCCTCAGATGGCCAGTTGAATTGTCGGAAACTTACGTTATATAGATGCACACAAAACATGTCGGACAGCCTGCAGTCATGTACAGTGTTTAGCTGGGTTATCCTTCAATATAACTTCTATATATATATTAATGATGTGCTCATCTCTATACTCGACCCCCTCCGTGACAAGTGCCGGATCATGTGGACGTCTCGGATGCAGCCACATTCAAAGCGGTTCCGTTCACCCGGACTTCCGATACATCATGCCTCAAAATTGCCTCGCTCACCATCGCGTCTGCAGGATGTGGAGGCTTGAATTTCAATCTTTGATGCTCAAGTTCTTCGGTGAGTACTTGAGGACTTGCTGACGCGGCGACAAAGCCAAGGAAAGGAGGTGATGGGTTGAGTGGCCGCGTGCAAAATTCGGGATGAGCTTGCAAGCCCAAGAAGTAGGGATGATCTGACACGACGTTCAATGTGAATCATGGAAGTGCAGAAAAACAGAGAACTTACCGCGCAGCTCGAGGATCTGCATACGCTCCCCCTTCTCGTCTTTTCCGGAGAAGATTAAACCACTGTTTGTCAGTTGTTCGACATACTTCGGATTGACTTCGTATCTGTGTCTATGACGTTCCCATATTTTGTCAGCCCCGCCGTAGAGCTTCCTGGCCTGGGACCAGGATTCAGTACCCTCCTCGAATACAGTAGGCCTAAGACCTAGTCGCATCGTCCCGCCCATGTGGGTTCTCGAAATTTCCGGCATGAAGATAATGACAGGATGTTTCGCGTCAGCATCGAATTCCGATGATGTTGCATCTATAATTACGAAGAAAGGACATCAACTCTGAAATATAAGGAGGCAAAGGAAGCGCTACCGTGGATTTCGAGTACATGTCTTGCCCATTCTATAACAGCAAGCTGGAAGCCAAGGCAAATGCCCAGGAAAGGTATGTTTTGTTCGCGAGCATATTTAATAGCCAATATCATGCCCTCTGTGCCGCGATTTCCAAATCCGCCAGGGACAAGAATACCACTATCACAAAAGTTCAGTAATTAAGAAAAGACTAACAAGTGACTCGTACCCAGCACCGACCACAGCTCGCCATGCATCGTGATATTTAGCAGGATTACTTTCCTGTGTTTCAGGCTCTAGATCTGAAGACTCTACCCACTATACTAAATTGTCAACGCGTTAGATTTGAACGAGTAAATCAGAGGACAGACATTGATGATGAGTTTTCGATGGACACGGAAAGCAGAGTGCTCTAGTGATTTTGTTACAGACATGTAAGAATCCTTCAAATCTGTATATTTGCCAACAAGGGCGATGGTGACGGTCTCAAATAGGCGCTCCTGCCTGCAGAACTTGTAAACAAGCTGATTAGAAAGTGAGAGGGTAGAACGTACCCAGACGTTAGGTCAGTCCATCTTTTCTCTAATGATGCACCTTTGGCTGCCATTTCCTTCGTGATTGGAATGGTATCTAGATGTAGACGTTTGCGAAGGAAATTGATTATTCCTTGCGATCTGAGAAGGAGGGGGACATGGTAAACGGATGACACATCGTGGACGCCAAACACTTGTTCGGACGAGACATGACAGAACATGGATATCTTGGCTTTTGTGGCAGGTTGGAGGGGTTGCGGAACGAGGAGGCGGCAAGCAATCTATAGGGCGCTAAATAAATTGATTTCACTACCCATACATAGCGTACCAAGTCGGGAAGGAGACCGAGTCCTCGTAAGGAGTGAACCGTAGTTTGTGTAGGCTTCGTCTTCTGCTCCCCATGAAGGTCTGGGACTAATGACACGTGAATCAAAGCAAAGTTTTCGTGCCCAACGCGGAATTGGAATTGTCGCATGGCTTCCACGAACGGAGCTGATTCGATGTCGCCGACGGTACCACCAAGCTATCATAAAATTGCAGATAATGCGTGATTCAGATCCCCAATACCCAACACAAAGAACAATGCACCTCAACTATGCAGACATCTGGCTCTTCACCCGACTCATCAACAGGAATTTTCGCGACACGTTCTATCCAATCTTGAATCGCATTCGTTATGTGTGGGACGATCTAAAAGAGGTAGGTAGGCACGGAATGGAAAAGCCTCAGACTTCAAGCCTACCTGAACCGTCTTTCCTAGGTATTCTCCCTCTCTCTACAATAATGATAATCAACACGATAAGATAGTTAGGCTTTGGGTCCTCACCTCCTTGTTAATGACATGCCTATAGATTTTTCCAGTTGTAATATTGTTATCGCGTGACAAGGTTACGTTGAGATAACGTTCATAATTTCCTAAATCCAAGTCTACCTCCCCCCCGTCATTCAAGACATATACCTCACCTAACAACACTTATTGGCGATGATATTCTTAGCAGTTAGGAGCCAGCTTACCATGCTCGGTCGGTGCCATAGTGCCAGCGTCTATGTTCATGTATGGATCAATCTTGATAGCGGTGACCTTTAATCCAGTGGTCTTCAGGAGTAAACCCGTGGATGAGGCTAATAAATATCGACATTCTGAACACAACTTCGATACAATATAGGCCAATAATCATACCAATGACGCCCTTTCCAATACCACTGACGACGCCTCCCGAGACGATAATGTACTTGGTCATGATGGTTTTTGGATCGGGGGGAAATCAAATTTGATGTCGCTCAGAGAAATTTACCGCATGGAAAAGCAGAACCAAACAGCGGCATAGCCACCATTCTAAGGGACAGCTCGTGGCGCTTAGACATAAGGACATGCATTATCAAGATTCAGGGCAGTTCTTTGGGAATCGCAGAGCGCGGAATTTTTTTTGCATTACTAATATCTATATGAAGCAGTAGATTGTCAACCACTGCGTCGAATACGATATTGGTTCATGAATGGAAGGGTTATTACGAACGCTGGGGAAAAACGTAAATGCCTGTCGAACGAAGAGATACTGTGCTTGAGGAGATCTTACTTTTACTTTGAAACAGAAATAGGTGTACAGAAATACATCTGTGTCAAACACAGACTCTATGTTGAACCTTGTGGTGTCCTTGGAAATTCTAGTCTGCATTGCTGAGAAAGACTACGGCCATTTTTGGTCAAGCAAATCTGAACCCTTGCAATTGATGCTTGCAATTGACGATTACAAATGGAAACTTAGTCAAAGTATGTGGTGCCTGAATGCGTAAAGCGCTAAAATAGGGCTACATACTTTTTACGTTCCAAGGTAACGCAAACGTTCCACGTGTTCCAGTTTTGGTGTCGTATAACTTTCCCATCCAAGATATCGAAAGACTAGTACAACATCTGAACAAGATTTGGGGTCATGTCAATAAATATAAAGGTACTCATACTCCCATACCCGCATCTATACTGAGCGTTGCAAGAATCAAAGTTCCTTTCGAGTTATATCACCGAGTAGGAACGCAAGGGTGCAGAGCGGAACATGGATAGGATTTCATGCGTTCCATTGGGAACGTGTCGGAACGTAGGTCACTTTTGGGAACACGTTGGAACGGGACGTCGGGAACACGGAGCGTAAACTTAGAATGGGTCAAAACATGAGTGGATGGGATGCACACTTAGCTTGCGGTGCGTACCTATGTGTGCAGTAACGCATGGAACGACACAACCCTCTGTACTAGTGCCATGGGCCTGACTATATGCAGAGAATGTAGGGTTCAGAACTTCAAGCAGTCATGCCAGTGGATTGTTGATAGCTCTTATACACACCTTAAAACTCAGACAAATTGTCAAAGGAGCTGGAAAATTGAATGTAATCATTGCGTATATACATAGTCATATCGTCGCGAAAGTCATGAACGCGCAAGTCGCGTCTAGGGAACGTGACTGATGGGAACGTGAGCACAGCCACTGAAATAACGTGAGCCGCTAAAATAGGAACGCTGTACTCTTATCTACTTCTTTTCCATTAAAAGTACATTAATCAGGTACTCCATGATGTTGCTGGCCTTTGCCAGCTTTGTCTTCATTCTTTTTACAATTTTCTACATGTGGTTGAACGACAGGCGTTTAATTCGCCTGCCAGAAGAAGTGGTCGCTCTCTCGCCCAAGCGATGGACCCCAGAGTATGTTCGTGACGCAGCCACGCAATTAGTGAAATCGCCTCCGATAACCATAAAAGAGCACTTGCCCCAGAAGACGGGTCGAAGGTATATTGTGGTTGGAGGGGTGCGTCAACAAACTCTGGGTACCAGGTTTCTAACTCCTTACGTTGGCCAGGGTGGGTTTTTGGGTGGTTGGATCATCGCATCGCTTCTCGAACGTGGGGAAAATCCAAATTCAATCCGGATCCTTGACATACGACCTCCTTTGCGCGAAGACCTCATTGAGGCTCAAAACAAGGGTGTCGTGTTCATTCAGGTGGATATTTCCGATAGAGCTGCTGTTGAGGCCGCATTTAATGCACCTTGGCCCTCATCTGTGTCCTCTCCGCTGCCAGAGCTGACCGTATTTCATACGGCGGCCAATATTCGCTTCTATGAACGATACGAAATGTTTCTGTCGAGGTCTGCCAATGTCAATGTGCGTGGGACGGAGAACATTGTCAACAGTGCTCGATCTGTGGGAGCTAGCATCCTCATTTACACTTCTTCCGGCTCGGTCGCCGTTCGCCGTTCCCGTTTCTTCTTGTGGCCTTGGGAAAAGGAGCCCAAGTTTTTCGTACAAATAATCAATGACGATGAAGCGACCCTTCCAAAACGACATAACGAATTCTTCTCCAACTATGCCGCTACGAAGTTACAGGCTGACTTGATCGTACGCGCCGCTGACAATACAGACTCAGGAACGTCGAGAAAACTCAGGACTGGCTGCATTCGTCCTGGAAACGGAATATTTGGACCTCGTGGTGATATGCTCTGCGGAGCATACCTTGTGCGGCAGACAAACCCAACTTGGGTTTCCAATACCATGCAGTCATTCTGCTATGTCGAAAACTGCGTACTCGCCCACCTATGTTACGAACAGCGCCTCGTGGAGTTGCAAAGGGGTAGCAAAAATCCAGATATTGGTGGCCAGGCATTCGTTGTGGCTGACCCTGGTCCGGTCCTTACGTTCGGTGACGTGTATACAACTCTGGAGACGCTGACTAGTGGAGAGTGCACCTTTCCGAATCTCCCTCCGACGCTTATGCTGCTCATCGCAACCCTTATTGAATGGTATTATGTCACGCGACACCTACTAACAATCAATTTCGGCTCTTCCGTTGGGAACTTGCTTCCTCCACTTAACGGTGATATCGTAAATTTACAGCCGTCGCTTTTCGCCCTCACTTCAGTACATCTGATCTTTGATGATGGACGTGCTCGACTACCCCCAGAGCAAGGAGGATTGGGATACACGGGCGTATGGACCACATATGAAGGATTGTTTAAGACTGTAGAGGAGCACAAGAACGGTGTTGGCCGGTCAGGGAGGAGATCGGACCTTGCAGGCATAAGCCTTGGCTTTGGCTCAAGTAAAGCGCAGAAGGCGATTGCCGAGGTTAATCATAAGGTTAGGGGTGAAATTGGACTTGACCCCCTCACTACCTTAAGTCACAGGAATACCCAGCAAAGGAGTATAACAAAGTATTTATGTTCTCCATCTTTGGATTAATCACCTCTGTCTTCGCTGTCCCAAGTTCCAGATCATAGTTGTCATGCTTCCCTAGTACCCTTTATCAGAGTTCACGTCCTTCAGTCCTCGACTCGCTTAGCCAGCTTTGGTGCTGTACTCGTTCTCCCTTTTAAACCCTCAGTCTCGTTCGTGACGTAGTTTAGTACTCTAAATATCTACCACTGACTCCAGATTCATACCCCCATCTTGACAAACGATGACATGTACTTAAATACATGGAATTCTCGGTGAAATGAGAAAGCTTTATGTGAAAATTGTGAGCCGTCGAGAAGAAGATCAGACGTATTCTCGGTGTTTTTTATTCATTCTAAGTTGCGTGGCCGGAACCACGCCTTATCAACGTTGGTCTGCGCATGTTCATGCCGATCTTGGTAGAGGCGTGTTGAATACATCCGAACTTTTTTCGTTCTCGTCATGAAATCATCTGGTATTCAACTTCGATTATTCGCAATGTTTCCTTAGAGTGACACATCGGTCTCGAGGAGCGATAATCGTTTCTCACCAGCGTTGAGAATAATCAACTATACCACTAAGTATGATCTTGATATTATTGACGGCTCAACAGAGAAATTCCAGGGCACATGTACGTTCGAATGCTCAACGTTGAGCATTTCAACTTGAACTCCTAAATGTAATTACTTAATGCAAGTATATAGCGCCGGAAACGAAACGAAAGACGTCTTCTGCGCACCCTCAAGCAAGCGAGAATTTCTCAATCTGTATGCCGCCAACCCTGCCAAAAGGCCTGTCCTCATTGGCTGAAAACTGCGCCGCACGCTCCTCTGATATTTTTCGTACCTCTTTCAATATTTCGGGTGACATCGAGGATGTACTAACGACGATTGTCTTCCCGTCCGGACCAACAATGGGGATACTGATCGACCCTTGCATGTCAGTCTTGCCGGCGGTCGGGAGAACCTTGTCTTTCTCAAGAATGGAGCATGCAGCACCGGGTTTGCAGAACGGCTTGTGGGTTTTCCAATCCTAGGGAGATGGTGTAATTAGCAATTGTTGCCTTGAGATGCATAGCCAGACTTACTGCGCGTTCTAAAAGGGCAAGGTCATGGATTCTAAGTCAATGTCATCAAACTGATGTAAACATGGCCAGCACATACGACAACTTGATAAATCCGTCAGCGACTACACGGACTTCGAGAAGTTGGCGGAATCAACTTACTCTTTGCTACAGTAGCTCGGTTTTTTATCTGGGTCACATTGACCCGCACCTAATGGGTTCAATCAGCATCAGTGAAAAGCGCAATTGAATAGATACATTATCCTACACTGAAAGAGAAGCTTTCCCTTATCCGCCTGAATCAGGCACTCTACAGCAGCACAGACATATCTATTTGATTTCTTAGCCCTCTTCTTCTCGGCCTGAGCAGTGTCGCGATCGATTTCCTCATTTCGTTTGTTGTATGCGTCCCATACAGCTTTATACTGCACACGTAGATCAAGGCTCTGCTTCGACAATGGTTCCAATATTTTGGACGCGAACCACAGCACTGCACAGAAGCTTTTACCAGCCAGGCGCACACTTTCATTTGCATGGTGCGCGGCTGCGTGAATATATCGCATATAAATTTCTTGGGGAAACACTGTGATACACCAATCAATGAGAAGCCCATGTGCCCTTGCCTTATCCACATCAGATGCCGTATCGCTGGTGATGACACCAACTAAGTAGCGGCGGTAGACTTCGCGGTTTGGTTTTCCTGCATAACCTGCTGAAACACGGTAAAGACGTCACAATCAGCGGACGAAGGAAAGTAAATGACCACCAGGCATACCGTAAAGCATAATCTATGGCGGACATCACATCACTCGCGTCCGCTTCTGCTCGAACCATAGCAAGAGGCTTCCGACTCAGAAGATCCACAACACCTGACAGAACCTGCTTTAAATCAATCGGCGGGGTATTGTTATCCACAGCGTGCAATGTCGCGAGCTGACGCGTATAAAAGAAAGCTCTGTTGAGGTCTATAGACACTTCCTTATCACAATCAAAGTCTACAGGCCATTCTGCGAGACTGCAGTTTGAGAAATGGATCGGCTCTGGGGCCTTCATGATAGCAGCGACGGGACCAATCCCAGAAGCCTGAACGAGGCCCTCCCAAAACTTGTTGAACGCAACCTCAACAATGGCTCTTGTACGAATCCCATGGGCAATCTCGACCCTGCAGAGCTCATTGCGTACGCCCATGTGCTTGAATTCTTTTTCCACAGCGAGCGCTCCTCGGTCATGAGCTTGAACGGTGCTTGAGGATCGGATACGTCCTTCGTTCCACAACCAGTGAACGAATGGATCAGCGCTTTGCAGATAACAGGAGCCGCGACGGTCGAAGATTCGGGAAAGTATATGAGGGTTTTGTTACTGGTAGGATCAATATCATGAGGGAGCGTTCAATATGGACAAAGGAACTCGCAAGCTGGACAAGAACGAGGACGTGGGCAGGTGGTTCAAGCATCACATAGCGTAGATCAAAATACCAGTGGCTAGTGACTTCGCCAGAGGCACCAGAGGGCGACGAGGCAAGGCATTGAAGGCTTTCACAGAGTTAATCATATGGGAGACACGTATTGACACTTGATAACAATTGGGGCAAGTACTTATAGTCCTCAAGGTCTCGAGCTTGTGATGGTGGATCCGATGAAGAACAAGCCTATTCAAATTAGCGTGGGAAACCCCCGCCTTTTGAGCGAGTGGCATGGTCGTTGTGAAGTTGGCCCATAACAGAGCACTCCACCCTCGATTCGTTCCGTTTGATGTGTATCAATTTTAAAGGGGATAAGATCCTCTTGATCATATTGAAACACTGGGGCGCCAATAGCATAAGGCTGCTTTTATCGATGGTTTCCTCATTTTCATTACACTTTCTGAACGTTGAAGCCTCATCAGACGGAGTAAAAGACCTGTCCACAACAGATGGGAAGGCTCCTGAACTTTTCGTCACCCAATTGACAGATTAGATCCATGCATACGTATACGTCATGAAAAAAACCAGCCTGACTTATTTCGTCTTCAGATGCCGAATGGTTGAGCCCATCTCACTAGTGTATGGAGAAGAATCAGAAGAAGGACAATGTAATCCACGTTTGCGACTCAAGCGCAGCACGAAATAGATTATACGGTAAAATGGGGCGTGGATGCTCAGCCAGCAGGAATGCGACGCATAAACACAGACGCGGAAACTTCACCTCAAAGCGTGACTTGCGCATCGGAGACATGCCAGTCCTACGTGCATACCGGAATGTCTGTACGATGCTGTCAATCGCAAATTACAATCTCTACTTGGCACTGATCCCGGACAATCTTCGGCGGACCTAGTTCAGTATCCATCAGACGAACAACTGGTAGAATCATGCGTTAGGACATGACACTGACTCACCAACACAATTCCCCACAATCGAGCAAGAGACGTCCAATTCTGCCAAGTCAATTCCATCGTCGGGTCTATTTCGTGACTAAATCTAGTGTCAAACACGCCTACCTGTAAATCACGTTTTGGAGGACGAGCGAATTAGAACAAGATTTTCGCGATTCCTCTCAAACTTAGGACTTAATCAAATGATACATTTTAGCAAGACTACAGAGCAATAGATCTACTGACGAAAAGCAGGTAAAACGTTGCATTAGATTCCGATCCAACGCAAAAAGTAGCCCTATTCACCTCAGTGTTTTCGTAACCACTAACTACGGTAGTGGAGGAGGTGGCGGGGGTGCAGCATCGCTCGGAGGAGGTGCAGGGGTTGAAGATGCAGCCGCCGCTCCATCTCCATACATAGGGTATCCCTGTTGTGCATAATACTGTGCGTACTGTTGTTGCTGGCTCGCCTGCCAATCCTTAAACTCCTGAGAATTCACGTCATAGCCGTAGGCAGCCCTACATTGCTCATCATAATCGGCGCACATGCTATGTTCAGGGAGACGTACCAATAAGCGGTGTACGCTTCCGTATCAGTAGGAGCAGGAGGACCAGCGGCATATTGTGCTGCCACATCTCCCGCAGGAGTCCCGGCAGGAGGCGGTGGTGGAGCTTCTCCAGGCGGCGGCGGCGGAGCACCGCCGGGAGGAGGGGCATACCCTTGCTAACGACAACCATTAGCTTCATTGCTTTATATATAACAATCGTACCACATACAGTCATTGCACTATATGCAGCATATTGCGCCTGGGCTTGATGCAATTCCATTTGTTGTTGTTGAACGACGACTGCGACCTTTGCATGTTCCTGCCTCACAACAAGAAGCAGATCTTCCGTCAAAACTTTGGCGCGTGCCACTTGGCCATCCTCTGGCCCGCTATAGACAGGTGAGGAAGATATAAAGACTCCAGTGGTGCGTGGCGCACGTTATGTGGATGTACAGAGGTACAGGCTCCTCTTGGCCAGTCTGTTAAGACGCAATATAAGGAAACTGGGGAGAAGGTCCAAGTCCTCAGCTCACCTCCTGATCAACGAAGCCCGAACCAATTCCTTTGATCTGCACACGCGTACTCGTCTCTGCTTGTATATACTTGACGAAAGATCCCTGCCCGAGATCGTTGAGTCAAAAAGTAGATCGCCTCTTCACATGAAGGAGACGTACCGACGGTCCCACAACTTTTGCCCTGACATTAAAGTTCCGGATTGACTCTAGCCCAACGGGAAGCTTTTCCTCTGGCCATTTCCTCTGCAGTAGTCGACTCTGTCAACATAAACCATACAAGAAAAGAAAAGTCATTCGTACCCTTTGTCTATCACTCTTGTTCTCCACTAACGATCCCATATCAATAGAGATAAGTTCGTTAATTTTGTCAATAGCCTGCTGCAAGGACTCTTTCGTGTGTGCGGATATACGAATGTATAACGGCGGGTCCTTTTCCGTTGCCTTGGACCTGTCGGGATACCACACACCCTTGGTAGACACTGACGCCCCCGTCTCCTCATGAATCTGTATTGCATGTAGATAAGTGAAATGTTCCAAATTCACCCATGGAAACAACAAAGGAGAAAACATGAGACTCACCTGGTCCTGCGTTGACCCCTTCGTCAACAGATACCGATTCCTTACATCGTTAATATCAATGTCATGCGTAAACTCTGCATCATGGAGGTCCTTCAGCGCGCCCGCACCATTGGCAAACTGGGCAGCGATTTTAGCAGCAATTGCTGCGGCTGCTGCTGCTGCATCAGACGCTGTTTTTGACTCTTCCGTCCTCGGAACTTTGGTTGGAGTTTCCTTGTCTTCTTCTCCTTGTGCTGGTTGATCCCACTTGCGCTTGGACGACATCAAGGCTGCTGAGATATGTCGGGAATGAGTGTGATCCCTGAAGGACAGTTTGTTGACGAGTGTTTGCCTTACAACACATGGATCACCAGAGTTTTTCTCGTAAACAAAATTAGGAGCGGAGCAAAGAGAAATATAATTTGATTGTTTTGAATGCGAGTAAATGCGAGTAATTCATATGAGTGCTTAATGGTACAATGCTAAAGACAACTAAAGAATTTGTGCAAGCACGATCACACGCTGGCTGTGATCAATTCTGAGATGTTGAATGACGTGTTCCCAGATCCATTATTATTGACACCACCAGATGGTGCAAGCGTCGTCGTTGAGATTGAAGAGATGGAAAGCGGAATATCAGTCGTGGGCGTTGCCGTCGGGGCTGAAGAGAAGGAGAAGCGGTTGGCAGCTGAAGTTGTTGTCAGCGTTGAGGAGGTACTGCTCGATGTGGGACTTGTTGCTGGAATGGACGTTATGGCAGAGGATGAAGACGTCAAGACGGTCTTGGAACTCTCACTGGCCGTAGATGTGAAAAAGGAAGTTGTCGTGGTGGACAAGGGGACAGTGGCATCCGAAGAAGGCACAAGAGTAGGGACAACAGATGTAGATGCACTGCAGCCAACAGTCACTGTAAATGTGACTGTTATTGTGCGGATAAGACCCGTAGGATCAACGTCGATAGAACTAGTGATAGTAGAGGGTTCGGCCGTCATAGTTGTTTGTGAGTGCGTACAAGGTCCTGCGGCTGTAGGGGTCATTGTCGGAGCAAAAGTCGTGACGGATTGAGCATCGGACACAGTAGAGCTGATTACAACAGAGGAGGAAGACAAAGAGGAGGTTTGAAGTTGACGTTTGTACCCAGCCGCAGCTTGAGAGGCTGGGGGCGCGAAAGCCGAGCTAACGAGACTAGGGATACGAGGGAACGAGCTCGCTGCAGCTGAGAAAGTCGTGATTGACACTGCAGTAGAGGAAGCCAGGATAATGGTAGTCGTTGTAACAGTGGATGGTACTGAGGTGCAATCGATCTCGTCCCCGTTTGCAGTGACAGCGGTAGAAGATGCAGAAGTGTTTTTTGTGTCGTCACAATCTTCATCTTGTCCACTGGTCTGAGGAGTCACGTCTTTGTCCTCGCAATCGTCGACCTGATCATTCACGTTTGTGTCATTATCTTCACAGTCATCATCAGTAGAAGAGGTCGGGGTCGTTGTAGTCGATTTCTCATCTTCACAATCATCATCGGTAGAAGAGGTCGGGGTCGTTGTAGTCGATTTCTCATCTTCACAATCATCATCGGTAGAAGAGGTCGGGGTCGTCGTCGTATTCCCGGTCTCAGCGCCATTACCAGAGATGCCGTTTTCAACACCAGCAATCTCGAAACGTGAGGCGGCGTCAGTGTTGATGTCACAGACAACTGTCGCTCCAGGATTGTTGACCAGAGGGAGTGCAAAGCACTGAAGCTCATTCGGGCATTTGGTAAGTACCCATTTGCCTTGAATGCACTGAGCAAACGCGCTGTCGATGCATGCAATGGCGTCGTCTGTATGTTTCTATTAATACCAGAGGTGATGGTTTTTATTGATCGCGTACCTTTGCAAGAATCAGTCTCTTTAAGTGCAGCAAACTGAGCGTTCATTTTTTGCGCAAGCAGTGCGTTCTGTTCTTGTAATGATCCAGTGCCCGTGGTGGTACTGTTGGTGGCTTCCTCATGACGAGGGGTGAGTTGTGTCGGTGCACCCCTGACCGGACCCAGGACGACCAAACAGGCCAGAAAAACGAGAGCACTTGAAGCACGGAAAACCATGATATTGTTCAAAAGTTTTGAGTTAAATGAATGATAGTCAGAGAAGAGATCGTGGATATCGTGAAGCTAAGGAGCGCCTGGCTCTTCAGCAAATTTCAGGGACTGAGCAGTAGCAGAGAGTAATAACAACGTCAGTCAAACTTCAATAGCTTATATAGTCAGCTGAAAGACAATAAATTACCCATGGCCCCATTGTTCTTGCAGATGGTCGCAGCTTCTGGTTGCTGGCCAGATATTTGTTTTCAATCAGAAAGATCCTTTGTTCCCATCACTCATTGTTCCTTTTACTAATGAGCGTTGTCAACAAATCTGTCACTCTTTGACTTCAATGCACTGGCAGATCGTGTACCACGTACGTTAATTTTCGGTTTTTCTATCGCTGGTCCTTGCAATTCAATATTGATGTGTCGGCACTGAGAGACGTTATGCGACAGAATGAGGAGCCATAATCTTCATCGCAAGGGAAAGAAACTGAGGCTGAGAATCAGGACACAGTTAAGTGAATGGCAGGGGGTATATTTGGTGGTATCTCTCTTGACACTGTTATTTTTTTATCATCTAATCGCGCCTATTGTGTCATCAATCAGAGCCGACATATGCATATAGGCATAATCACGGAGGTCATTGCAACGCCTGCTCAAGATAGTTCAATCATGCCATCATTTCACGTCTCGAGTTGCCATATAATCCTGCTAGACGGTCCGTGGCTCCGAGATTGCAAAAGTACCACATGTGCACCTGCCGTTCTCCGTAAATATTATCTGCTCTTTGGGAGATGGATGCATTTTCAGTAGAATTCTACGAGGTGTGTTTATTGAACATCGAAGTAATTATCTGTCTGGATTTCACAGATAATTGTTCTATCTGATCACTATTACAACAAAGGGCATTCATAAAGAAGGAGAACAGGAATTTACATGCTAAGAAATAGAAGAGTGTGAAAATGACTGAATTAACGTGGCAGGGTGGTGATATCTCTCGAGTTTTGTTGATTTTCCTCCTCTTCGATCTTTTCCTCTCTTTCGCGAGTACGACGGGCATCCAGTCGACGTACGGCGGCAGCAGACTCAAGACCAAAGAGCTTTGTACGACCCTATTGACAGTAAGCATCCGAAAGTTTATCAGTTCATTTCCACAAAACGGAGCCGAAGGATATTATACCTCCTTGAATTTCATATAGACAAGAGTAACCATAACCGCAAGCCAGTAGAAGACATAGGACAACACAGTACCAACTTTGCACAATGACCAATGATTAGGCACAAACGATTTGTCGCGGTAAAAAAATCAATCAACTCACGCGTTGCGTTGTTTGTCCATCCGAATATGGCGTTGAAAATGGACCAGCCACTGTTGCCGAATTTGTTCTCCGGGCTGCAACAGTCAAGATGCCAAACGTTGCCTTGCACGCGGTACGATCCAGGCCCCGTTCCTCCGGCATCATCGACGTCAGCGCCAAGCAACGTGTTGAAAGCATGTTGTTCAAATGCGCCGACGGCCTTGCTAAAAAGACCAGCGCCGATTAGAAGAATGAAATTGGTCATGACCACCAAGAAGACGCTGAGCGCTGTCAAGGAAAAAAGGGCGTGAGCTTAATGAACGATACGGCGACATAGAAAGCTCATACTCGATCGACTTGCAAATTGATAGATGAGGAAGCCGCAGGTGAGACCACATATTATTCCGACGATAGCGGCGATGGGGATAGAGGTGGCGCTCTGGCCGAGAGACACACCACCAACGAAGACGACTGCTTCCATACCTAGAAATATCCAATAATCAGAACATGTGGCGGTATAAGGAAGTTACAATCAACCTTCGCGAAGAACAGTGATCAGAGGCAACAAGAAGAGAACCCATTTTCCTGTCTTCGTTCTTCCATCAGCCGCTGATATCCCATTAAGTTAGCAAAACCAATTTATGGGCGTTGCTTTGTCACCCTCACCATTCTTGTTGTCGAAAGCACGGGACAGCTTCACGCGCCACTTGGCTTTGGCTAAGTTTCGCCGATTGAATTAACGGTCCGTTCATCGTTGACAAGAATTTTCCCACCTCGATCCATCTTCAGCATGGTGATTCCCATTATAAAAATCATGATGCAAGCAATGAGTTCGAATATCCCTGTATTTGGGTGAGCCACGTGGGAGAGATTCAGTTTCGCAAGGTTCAACCTTCCCAAAGAGTTTCGGACTTGGCCCAAAGGTCAGATGCCTTGGTAAACCATACTGCTATGAATCTACAAGCCGTGATCAGCGTAGTCCTCCAACTCGATTTCAAAAAGCTACGCACGCGGCGCCAATAGCCAAGGCGATAAGAAGACCCAAAGCGGATCCTGCAAATATCTAGCATAACGATGAGTACGAATTCTAACAGAAGACGTTGAGAAGATTGCCTGAATGCGTAGCTTTCGTATGAGCAGGCGACGTTGGGCACGGTCGTCTTCTGGGTCAGAACCATTGTCAGAGCCATTTTTACTTTCAGCCTCTGCAGTGATGGTCCGCTGAACGGCCGACGAGATGGACGGGTCGCCATGAACAATTTGCTCGACGAGTCCGAGTAACACTGAAACGATGATGGCAGCCTCAAGCGTCTCTCGAAAGACTATGAAAAAGATGGGGACCGAAAACAGGTTTTTCGCCATCCTTCAACTGTTAGGATAGAAAACAAGGAAAAGGGAAAAGAGAGGTCCGTTCTTGGAAAGCACGACATCGCGACTTAAGTGAGGCATCTGGAGATGCGTAATACCAGCCGCTTTCGACTTCACCCGAGATAGCCTGGGCGAAAAAAAATTTTATCTGATAGCCAAGGACCATTATCAGATGAGAGATCTAGGGTTCCGATCTGATAAGATGCGAAATATCCCTTCACGTAAAGGTCGCGTGAGTGTGGAGGGACACAGATCCCACATCCAACCTTCGAAATAAATCGGAAAAAACTCCTATATTACTTCGGGACCAAGGGAAAAGAGAGATCCGCTCTTGAAAAGCACGACATCGCGACTTGGCATCTGGAGATGCGTCATACCATCGCTCTAGACTTGGCCTGGGCGAAAAAAAAATTATCTGATAACCAAAGGACCAATATCAGATGATAGATCTAGGGTTACAATCTGATAAGATGCGAAATATGTTCCCTCAACGTCAAGTCGTGTGAGTATGAGGGACACCCGAATTACCAGATCCCACGTCCAACCTTCGAAAGAAGTCGGAAAAAACTCCTATACTACTTCAGGACCACGGGGCCCCACTGGTCCGGCATTTGCTCTTCACATCAATAACTTTGAGTGACCAGTCAACTGATGACACTCCGGTTTATCTGATAAGCCGATCGAAATCGGCTATTTCGGTAAATCCTGACTCTTCCTGATCATTTGTACATTATTTTCACGTTCATAAGGTCGAGATAGAAGTCATGCCCATGAGTCGAGACCGTTTCCCTTTCCCTCCGCCACATGCACCTCGTACAATTGACTTACCTCCTTCCTCTAGCAGCACCAGTGCTTGCCGGAGTACATGAGTTATGGTGGAACCTTACCTGGGTAGAGAACGTCAATCCAGATGGTCTATTCGAGCGTCGAGCAATTGGTGTCAATGGAACATGGCCGTTAGTTTTGTAGCAGAATATTTGTCAAGTCAATTGCTGAACGTCTTATAACAGCCCTCCGCCAATGGATGTCCATACTGACGACTCACTTGTTGTGCATGTCTCGAACAACCTAGATGTGCCCTCTACCCTTCATCACCATGGAATGTTCTTCAACTCTACGTCATGGATGGATGGTGCTCAAGGTGTGACAGAATGGTCTGTAATCTTGGTCTTTGCCGTAATGATATCGAACATTCATTCATAAATGCATTAGCGGAATTCCGCCAGGAGAGCAATTCGACTATGTGGTTCCCATAAATTCTTCAGGTCAATGGGGAACCTATTGGGTCCACGCACATGCCTCGGTTTGTACGATTTCATGACGCGTCGTTGATTATCTTTACCTCCGTTACCAGGGGCAATACGTTGATGGGCTTCGTGCCCCGTTGGTACTTCATCCTCCCGAAGAAGTCCATTCGTACGACGAGGAATTTACCGTTATACTCGGTGACTGGTATCACAAGGAACATTCTGTTCTTTTGAAGCAGTTCATTAATATTGCTAACCCTGGTGGCGCTGAGCCTGTTCCCGGTGAGCATACTGCATTAATCTTCTTGGATGTGTCTGATGCTAGACTCTTCTTCTTAGACTCTGCGCTTATCTATTTTGCTCAGAATGCGTCCTATCTTGGTCCCATACCAGGAACATCCCCTGCGCCAGTCACATCCGCTGTCGGTTTTAATGAGAATGCTACTCTCCCATTTGAGCCCGGCAAGACTTATCGTCTTCGAATAGTCAACACGTCTGCATTTGCCGCCTTTTTCTTCTGGATTGATGGACACGATATGCGAATTATTGAAGTGGATGGCGTGAGTCTCATCCCTTAGGGGAGGGGTAGAACTGATATTCTATGCACAGATTGACGTCGAGGAATCTCCCATCGACCTCATCAGTCTCACTGGTAGCTCAACGCTATTCCGTCTTGGTTACTGCTCGCAATGACACCAAAGCAAACTGGGCAATACATGCCAACATGGACATAGACATGTTTGATACCGTCCCAGATACTCTTAGTCCGAGTACGTTTCCTCCTTTCCGTTCAAAAGTTTCACTAACGAGAATCTTAATGGTTCAGATGTGACATCTTCCGTCACTTATTCCTCATCTGTATCTCTTACCGACCTCGGATTTGTTGACGAGTATCATGATGTGAACGATACCTCCCTCGTACCCATTGAAGTCATCCCACAAGTGCCCGCGACCCGTACCATCGAGCTTGAGGTCACCTTTGATACCATGGATGATGGCACGAACCGCGCCATGTTCAATCAGGTCACATACAACACACCTCTAGTCCCTGCAATTTTTTCCGAGCTCACTTTGGGTACGAACGCCACAGTTGCGACGGCATATGGTCCTACAAGCTTTGTTCTTGACCACCTCGAGGTCATTGATATTGTCATAAAAAATGGAGATGCCGGAAAGCATCCCTTGTGAGCATCGTAACCCTCTCCTTTCTGTGATTTGTGCTAAACAGAACACATCAGCCACTTGCACGGGCATAAGTATCAAATCGTGCACCGTGCAGAAGATTATACATCCAATGATCCAATACTCAATCCCCCACTTATTGAAGGACAGGCGAACCCAATCAGGCGCGATACCGTTCAGATCCCCTCAATGCACTCCGCAACCCTTCGCGTCGTTGCTGACAACCCAGGCGCATGGTTCCTCCATTGTAAGGAGTTTGCCTTCATTTATGCCCAGAACTCACCCTCACTTCGATATTCACAGGCCATATTGAATGGCATCTTGAAGTCGGCCTCGCAATTCAATTCATCGAGGCTCCTATTCTTGCTCAGCAACGCAACAGCCCGCCACAAATCATGCGTGACCATTGTTCTGCGCTGGGAAAGCGGGTGTCAGGGAATGCTGCAGGTATTGCGTCGACAACGGACCTCACAGGTCTGCCTTTAGGACCTTTCCCGCAAATCCTCGGGTGGCGCCCAAAGGGTATAGGAGCGATGTTCGGGTGCGTGCTGACAGCCGTATTAGGTATGGCGACTGTGTCGTGGTATGCGATTGGCGGACACTTGACTGAAGAAGAAGCTGAGGATGAGGTCAGACAGCGTATAGCAGCAAAAGAAGCGAGGAGAAAGAAGATGTGGTCGCTTGTCAAAAGGTCGTAGACATTTACCTCATATCAAAACCTAAAATTAATAGCTTGTCTATATCTTTTGTTATCGTGTAAACTAGTTGCATAATTACTATGCAGTCCATGCTCGTTCCTCAAGGACCCGTCGGTCTTCTCTTCAACCCAAATCTATATGGAGAGCATGCATCATGACCATTGAAAGCAGGATGATGCAATCCATTTTCAAACAGAGGTTTATAGCGTGACCTGGCTGTCTCCTGAGTCCCCGTGTTGATGGGTTATGGAGTCATGTGACCGACGCGTTTTTAGGGTCCACAACACTCGCTCACCCACGAGACTTAACACCAACACTACGGTCTCTGCCTCCGAGACTCACTGGTGAAGAGCGGCCAGGAAGATCAAGAAGAAGTAATATACGTCCCTTCTTTTCGAGTTTGCTTGTTATTCTTACACGTCGGCTGCCTCATGACTACAGGCGCACTCATTGTCACCACAGTCAATTTGCATTGTGACCAGTCTCACTCAACTACACAATAGCTGCAGTAAATAACCTCCCTTGATATGAGTAACTCGACGTCAACAGAAAAGATACTGATGTGACTGGCACGTCGTATAGGCTGTAAAGGGGGAAAAGGTAGCCTGCGAGTGTTAGCGAAGAAGAGAATGGAGTGCACCACCACTGCGGAAATAGTTAAGTTTAAGACTTGACCTTGTCCCAATGTGCACGCTGTCTGCGAGAGAAAGATTGTTTTGAATTCACGGTGCTGTTTGTTTTCCCCTGGGACAAAAACCGCTGATATAATCTATTGACTTACTTTCATCGTTCAGTTCGAGGATCTTGAATAAGATAGTGAATGGAAATGGGGCAGTCCAAGGTCAGTTTTCCGTCAAGATTTGTAACCAAACTTTGAGGACTATGGGTAAGAAACACGACAAGTCTTCATCATAATCTATTGCAGGTTTTCTGCTTTCCTGGGCACAACATGAAATATAGCAGAAACAAGGTTGAATATTGCATGTATATCGATAGGTTGCATACAGTCAACATAGATGTCAAGAGTCCGGTGAGCAGCATGCGAAGTAGAAGGTGAGAAGCCAGCAGCATTGATCGAGATCACTAAACCGCTCGAGTTACTACTTCAGTTCAGTTCAAGATAGGTAGAAGTCCTGAGGAAGTAGTCAATCGGGCAACCTCTAGATACAAGTTGTCCTCCATCAAAGAAAAAGAAAACATCTTTGCTACTTGAGCATTGACATTCTAGGCTTTCGTAAGGATCAATATTGCTTCTGTCTCATTGGTTTCGGCACGTCTTGACCATGTCCAAGGATTATTACACAGCGTGAAGAGCTGCCATTAATAATCTCCTTGTTTTGGCTTATGCGACAACTATACCAGTGACGCATCAGCAAGGAGAATCAAAACGACAAACAAACTCACGGCGGAAGTAACCCTTGTCTACACGACATGTTTATGGTTTTCAAACCGTGTTTTGTTGCTCGCGCCACATTTCAAAAAACGTCAAGTGAACATAATCGGAGACATGTGATTGAAGTAGATTCAGGGTCCAAAGAGAATGGTGTTATTTTATTTAGTATTCGAAGGGTTAAATACACAGCTCTCTGAGTGTGATAACGTCAGATCTGCGATAACCATGACGTTCGGGACCAATATACCGGTTCAAGCATATTGATGGGCGGAGAGGGGTGCACATGGAAAAGGCTGTACCTTCTTCTGCAGTTCGATATAACTAGGGCAAAGATCCATACAAGGTAGAGCGGAGTGAAAAAGTATCTGTGGGTTTCCCGTTGTTCTAGTACGGGCTTGTGATGGCGACTGCCAAATTGATCGAGAGAGTGGGCAGGAAAATTCCCGAAAGAGCTTTGCTGCCACTGACTCAATTCTGCCTCGAGAGGACAGATCTGTCGAGAAAGCAGAGCCTCAAGGTAGAAGTTGGCAGATGTGAATGTCAGAAAGTCCTTCATGGTCTGGTTTAAATGTGAGTGAAATCATTCGACTCAGAAATACACGATTAGTGTGGCGTGAGTGTGAATACTGTATATCATTGACATTACGATGTCATTGCAAGTTTTTTTCTATCAGCAGCAAGATGACCCGGTTGCGATGCTTTGATGATTTCATCCTCCTGTCCAAGGATCGAGCTGCAGTAGGATACATTGGTCACAACAGAGTTTTTACGAGACCAATGAAGGAATCTAATCAGTTGCGACAGACGCTAATCACCTCGAACGCCTTCCTCTGGGTAAGAATACACTGGGTCAAAGGAACTTCCACTGATGGACAAGATTGTAGTCTGACACAACGGATTACCCAAGTCTACTTCGTTTTGTCTACCCACCACTCCACTCCCCGATTTGTACATAGTTAGCTGCTGAGGCAGGGTGTTGGTCGTATAGAGGTATAGAGACGGGTGAGAATATTAGGTCAAGATATGTTCGACTGATTCAATTGAAGATGCAAAAAATACATAGTTCAGAACGAGTAAGAAGGTCAAGCGTTGAGAGTGACTGGGGACGGAACGTCTACAAAGCCTGAGAGTAAAGAAGCAAGCAAGTTTCGTGCCGCGTAACAAATCTCAGAGCACCCAATTCGGAACACGAACTCCGGTCTTTTACCTTGAACGAGAAGACAACGTAGGGTCAGATCCCAGTCAGAACTATTACCGACAGCACCAATAGCCACGGTACATGAGACAGTATCCAGACTACGAAACACGAAACAGTAACCAGACCACAGCCACGAGAATTTAATCGGGAAGGATCTGCAGTACTTACGGGTGTTCGGCAAGTACGAGTTAAGACGGTTGCTATGGAAAGACAAGAGTGTACTTTAATTTTCAACAAGCGTAGTGTGATTCAAGGGGGGGGGGATCCTCCGACGACCCTTCTCCTCCTCTTTCTGCCCTATTTATACCTTGATGAGATTACCTTAGAGTCGCTCTCTCGTCCATAATTCAAGTTTCGGCCACTGGTCCGTTTCAAGGTGTTTTTTCGCCTTGAACTTCATGTCGCGCTTTTTCCGTTGTCCCAATCACGTCCTTCTTCTCCCTCCCTTCTTTCTATTTTTATCATTATTCCGGCCCTTTCCTCCGGTTCTCTCAACATCCTCGAAAACCGTCGATCTAATACCTCCTCGAATTAAACTCCCTATGCCACTATCAGCAGGCCTTTTGCTCCTAATCACCGCGTCAGTAGCTCAAATACATTAACCGGGCGTGGGACACGCTGCAATAGCCTTCCTGAACCACACCACTTCCAGTAAACTCCAGGTTCCAACCGGCCTGGATTCAGTCATTGGAGTGCTGAAATGGTCACTGATGAGCTTCTGAGTTCAAGTTTCGATCACCGCTACGATAGGAGACCTTATCTTGCCACCAGACGTAAATGGCTAGAATAAACAAATCATTTACCCTATTAACTCATGCGTGAACCTCTCCGATATTCTGCGCCTACACCTGCACTATGGTACATACAATCCCAAAGTTGCATATTCAGGAAGTTCGAAGATCGATCGAGCAAAGCTCATATGAAACCAGTCATCACTATGACCGGTCCTCAACCTCTGAGATAAAATTTGTAGACTGACTCCCAAGCTTTCTTCCCATCGGCCTCAATAACGTCCTATCGTATACAGTTAGCGAGCGTAATACCTCATGTCGCGTCTTCTACGTACTCCGTGACAAGGGATGATCTTGTCGAAGTCCCAGCTTGCGACGGTTCTGGCATCCTTTGTCATAGCTCTAGAGGAAGGATGGTAAAAGAGGAAAAGAGCTCAAGCAAGAGACGACGCACTCTTTATTCACACCTAAGCTCCAAATCATCCTTGGATGAAACCATGAAGTGGGCGAAAGCCCTCCAATGAAGGGAAGTCTGGGCAACCGGGACTTGGCATACTGATGAAGATTCCTCGTATTTTACTTGATAGATCAAACGACATGACATACCTGCTCGTTTGCCGGAAGATTGAACAGGAGATCCGCCTCAATCAAGACCCTACTTTCCACGTGGAGGAATGCGACATCTTTGTTCTTGAAACCAGAGAAAAAACTACAAGATAATCGACTCAACAAAGCGAGTACAAGTGTACATGATTAGGTGGCATACCATGATTTGATCTGTCTCGAGCGGATCAACTATTACGCATCGGAGTGACAAAATGACTATACCTCATCCTCAAAACCGTACAATGTGTTTGAGGAATCTCTGCCCCAAGCTACGATAGAATGATGGACAAAGTAAAATAAAATGTATATGTTGACAATCTCACCTCCGTCGAACTTCAGGTCCCTAAGACGATCAGCGACTTCCGCGGGGGCGAGCAACTTGGCGTCGGGGTACGCCTTCTTGTATTCCGCTGTTAATATCGTTGACCAGAATCAATGTGGACACTGTTGAACGATACCTACGAAGGAACAGGTAGTGCTCAGTGTCTGGACTGACGATGTACCTGCGGAAGAAACTCAGAAAATTCGTTGGACGGGTCTTTGGCCCGATGCGCACTTCACGACTCCCAGTTCCTGAATTTTGGCTTTGGTTTCTGGTTCTAGACAGGTTGACGCCAATATCCAAACACCTCCGTTCTTCAATCTGATGGCTGTGGAACGTCCACCAAAAGGGATGAACCCAAAACGTGCAAAAGGACTACACAGCATGTTACTGCACAAGACTTGGTCTCGGTCGATTTTTGAGTCTTACCAGGAGAATGTCCAGACATTCTCTACAACCTGGCAAGTTCAAAGATAATATACAATGTTTGCTTGAATAGCCGACGCGGCCCAACGTACCTCGCGAATCACAGTGCCTGACATTACCTCTGCGCTTGATGATTTAAGAGGAGATAAGAGCTATATCGCAGATGGGTGGGGCCTTTGGTCCTGCCTCGCTTCCTTATCAAGGCCACTATGTCAACCGCAAACATCATCCCGATCGCTGCCCACAGCGTGTCTGGATCGCTGCCCGCCACACACCGGACACGTCACGTGCAGAACCAATGAATGGGAAAGGGAAATCGCCGCGAAAGAGGACTTCTACCTTTTACTCAAATCTCTTGTAAACGCTGACTGAAGGAGTGCGGAAGTTTCTATGGAAAGCAGATACCAGATCGACTTCCTCCTGTACAACTACGGCAGCTAGCTATCAAACAATGCCATGCTACGTATTTACTTCCGACACTTACAATGAGTTACACATGCCAATGCATGGCTACCCATCCTTATGAACTTCGGTGTCTATGTATGTACCACAACTTTATTCTGTGCGGTGCTTCATAAACATTTTGATGCTATGTGTTCACTGTCAATTATTGAATATGAAACAAATGATACATAGTATTTCCTGTCCATGTCACAGCATCCTATCAAATCCTTGGCCTTTTTTGCACTCATGTAAACATGTGCCCGTGACGTAATATTCTTTCAATGACACAGACTTTGAAGGAACCATGGAAAACTTCTCCCAGCCTTGATGGTAACAAAAATGAAGCCTTTGAGCCGATACTGGTATGGGTGCAGCGAGAAGACGTTGCCTCAGATATGGACATGCTAGATTTTAACAGGGAGGACAACCCGGCAAATGAGACAGTGAAGGAATTGTGTTGTCTCTATGGATTTCACAGTCAAGAGTGACGTGGCAAAATGGAAAGAGTTTTCGCCCCCCTCTTCGCTAAGAGCGGTTAGCGGAGCTCCAAGTGGCTGGTGGCGAGCCTACCATAATACAGACACAGATAGCATGATTAATAAAAACCAAGATAGCATGACAACTTATTCATCACTCGATGCCCTCCTCAATATATCTTGCCAGTCCATCCCGAGCTTCGTTAGGGTCTTGCTTCGAGCTATCAACAGATGTGAGCAAGGAGATGTTGAAGGCAGGATCAGCACGAACTAAAAATGGACAGCACGTCTTTGAGAAGATCTCGCTTCGGTAACCCGACAATTGTTGAAGTACAAGTATCCTCACGACCAGGACGACTGTCAAAGAAGAAATCTTTGGTAAATACAAAAAGGGACATAAAACGGCACACGCACTGGTAAATGGGGCCATAGAGTTCCTTGATAAGCTCTTCCGCCTTCGCTCTGAAATTCTCATCTGCAACCTTTTTGGCATACAATAGAAGCGCCTGTTTGTATTCATTCGGGCTGTCAAGAAGTTTCGTTGAGTTAAGCCGTGTCTCCAAGTGGCCAAGCGTCAATGCCGTATTCCACCACGTCGGCCTAGCCTTGTCTATTATACTGTCGTCAAGAGTACCACCGATACTACTCTCGATAGAGGACATGATACCACGACTGCCTGACTGGGTTGTTGAATTACGTGAGCGGTTTTGCCAGGCGTCTGAGCCCTCGGACCACCACCGCTCACTCAATTTCACCCAAGTCAAGAGCGCCAAGTCGTAAGAATAGACAACGCCGTTGGAGCAGTTGATGACAGGGACACCATTGGGCCGGACAGACACGGCAGTGATTGTGTGGTTAGGAGATGAGAGAAGGGGAGCAACGGATAGAGGCGGGAAAACGGATGACTGTTTCTTGATATCCCTAGCCAAGTATGTGAGATGATGAGGGTCGTGCGATCTGGTTATTATACCATGAATACAGACGACCAGTCGTGGTTAATATCATTAGAGCGTGTTTCATAACCTCCATGAACGCGGCTGGCGCCCCGAGAGCAAGTGAGGGCATGAACCTGGAAGATCAATAACGGTCTTATCAATAGCCAACCATTACATACCTCCGCCCAGTATGTGAATAAACATTGACAGATCCATCCAACGTGCAAACAGCACAAAAAGTGAGTGTCGCTTTGACACTGACTGCGGGAGATGGCAAATAGTCAAGCCACCGAGTTTGTTTCCCATCAATGAATATAACCTCCGTCGGGTCTGTTAAGCCATTAGTCAAGGTTCACAGAACATAAACATTTCGCATACCATCAGTTTCAGAATTTCTTGCCTCAAAAACTTCATCGGTGCCCTCAACTCTTGTGTTTAACACAGTCAATAGTGGAGGTATAGGAAGACTCGGCCCCTCCTCCTGTCCTCCCCGAGCATTGAGGACATCCATCCCACCCCTCTTCGCACCATGATGAACGATTTCCTTTACCACAACATGATCTCTGACTCGGTCTCCACCCAACGTCCTTGCCTTCACTTGCTTTCCGTCATCCAAAAGATCTAGCACACTAGCTTTGCGTTTCCCTGGACGCCCATCTATCGCGGGCGTATCCAGTGAGTCGATAGGTACATCCAGGTCCATACTGACGTCTTCATGGCGTGACCAGCTGTCAGGTTCATCAAAGAGTTGCTCAGATGGCGGGGGGAACGAGTTAAGCGAGTGCTTGCGCTTGGAGATAGGTACAGCTGCGATGCCATTGACTGGGGTAGATGTGTTGGCTGAAGGGATCGTGCTGGATTGGGTGGTAATATTTGCTCGCTTCTTGTTGCCACGCTTTGCAACGAGGACGTTGATGCGCTCGCCACCACCATAGGCCTGGCTGAAATCAGACGACTGAGATTGTTGCTGAGATAAGGAAGACAATTGTGAAGATCCTTTAGTCGATACATGCGAATAGCCCTCGGGAACAGGTGCCGGAGTGAAGCCAAATTTGGTCAGATATTGTTCCTGTACGGAATGGGGAGCGATGCCTTCCATCTCTTCGGGATCGAAATTGAATACAGCAATGGTCCCGTCAGAAGATGCAGCGTAGAGTGTAAGACCATCCCAAGACCTTTTTTGTCAATTGTCAATTGTTGAGGCTGAAGGTATATTGTCGAGAACTCACCAACTGAGATCCATGATTTGCCGTTCAAACACCTCTTTCGCAACAATTAGTGGCCGTGCAGATTTGGTCTGCCAGATAGAGACCGAGCGATCGTCGGCTCCGAGGGCGACCACTGAACATATGTTCGATGTCGAGACCTTTTCATTCATATTACGCAAGAATATATGTGGATTGTAGGCTGCAACTTCGACTGTGTTTTCGTGGCCGACTAGACTGATCTCCGATGTCCACGAGTTGCGGGTGATGACGGCAGCAATAAATACGAAGCCTTTATTGTTTGTGGCATTGGATGCGGTGATGTGTGCACCATCAGGCGACCAACTGGACGAGTGTTAGTAAGACCTCTCATCAGAGCTGACCACCAACCTGAGTCTTCGAAAGAACGTACTTCCTGGTGAATCCTCGAAAGGTTTCGTCACTTCGGCTTCCAAACCCCAGTCTGTTGTTCGCCATATCTTCACAGATCGATCGTCGGATTGAGTAGCCAGAAACTCTCCAACAGGGTCCCAGCAGACACCCTTGACAAAGCCTTGGTGCTGGTCAAGCTTGCGTAGACGCTCTATACAGTGGTTGATTACCGCGTCCTGACCTTCGAGTCTTTGAGTCCTCACCTAACGTGTAACCACACCAAATGAGAACCTGAGAGTCGAGACCTACTGATGCAAGGTATCGGTCCCCAGGCGCCCATGCCACGTCAGTCACATCTATATGCCCTTAATTACGTTGCGAGGAGCACATAGTTTACTCACCACTCTCATGCCCAGGCAGTCGTTTTAGAGGTTTCCATCCTTCGACATTTATTTCATCCGAACCCCAAACCTTCCCCCGAGCATTTCTAGGAAGATTTAGTCAATTGTAGACGATGATAAAAGACGAGTTACTCACGGGTCAAGGTCCCAAATCATAACTATCTCATCATCACTCCCGCTTGCAAGCCACCGACCAGAATGCGCCCACCGTACCACCAATACCGGGCCTGTATGCATAGTAAGGGTGCAGAGTGATTTGGGTGGCCTGCCAGAAGCCTCAGATGCTGGATGGAGAATCGGTTTGGTGCTCCATATGCGGATTTTGGCGTCAAGTCCGCCCGTCGCAATACGTGAACCATCTGGGTGGACATGAACGGAGAATATAGATAGCCTTTTTGCATTCGCGTCGCTTTTTGCACTGTCCTTATGCATCACCCATGATGGTTTGGTGAAATGCATTCTGTATCAAAATTCAGTTGACGAAATTTGTGGCAGCCTTGGCACAGATTCGTGCGGGTCAAGAAACTTGACTTTAAATCGCCAAAGCAGACAATATAAGGTTGACTATCGGACGAACAGGGTTCAAGCTCCCAATCGGCGATTCAGACGTTGTGAATGATGTCACGTGCTGACTAGCGACCTCTGCGACTGCGACTGAGGGCCTGAGGCTTGGTGACGGAGGCAAGAATGTAGCGGCAACAGGCCCTGAGGCCACGGAAATAAAATTTCGTGTTGAGGCAAGGCGCTGAACTGAACAACTAGAAGTAGTGGTACAATGATAAGGTGCTTTAAAAGGTTGGCTAACATATATGGATACACTGAGGAACTGTGAGAAAGCCGTGCGCCGCTGGCCTGAAACCGTGGCCTGACTTGTTGTATTCGAGCCTGACTGTAATAACAATTCGTGTGAAGGGAGCTCGAGTACTAGGGTGAGAGGGAGAAAGACTCGTCGACAGCTGCGCGTCTGTCTTACCTTGCTTTTCGCAGAGTAAGGGAAATAGAACAACATGCCTGATGCACGGAGGCTTCCAAAAAGGCTCCTTACCTCCAGACCCCACCTTTGGGACGGACTATCGTCACGTATCTTCTATTTGCAATGATAAGCTCTAAGAGGCATGACAAATGCAGGAAACATCTCCCCATGGCTGACGGCAGCTCAACGACGTGGTCTTGGCGTGCGTTTTCCAAGTGGACTCGCCGAACCCCATCTCCATCGGCTCGTCCATCCTGCCGTCAGTAGACGGACTTGGTTTGATATCATCCCAGTAAGGAACATTCTCTCCTTCTTCTCATTGCCAATATTGAATTGAGGATCTTTGATGTTGCACTCAAGTTGTGGCCACTATGACTTGGTCCTTTTTAGCTATGGGCATCAGCGCCCCTCGAGATTTGCCAGTCAGTCATCTTTGAACCGAACACTGCTTGGTTTTCCATATTAACCGTGAGTCCGTGACCAAGTCTTGCGCCATAGCGTGCTTCGTGTGCATCATCTCATTAATAACCTTATCAGTGCAAGGTCTTATGACAAGATATCGTTAGTCACTGTGAATTTATTGCCTTGTGCACGTCATATAGACAAGAATGGTGTGCTTCATGACTTCGTTTTCTTCTTAGTCTATTTCTGCCTCGCCTCTTAAAGACAGGAACAAAAAACGGCATCACCTTCCGTCGGGTTCTCCTGTATATTTCCCTGTCATGTCATCTGGGTCTTCCAATGATTTCCCACTCGAAACAAGACCTGAGGACACGCGCTCGTCTACCTCGTCCTTGGACAAGGGCGTTACCAAATTCAAATCCTCAGAGTCTTCTATTCGGAATGATGACTTGATCGATGCTGAGCCAAAGCCTTTCAAATTCACTGACTGGCTCTTCCATCGAAAGCAACCACTTGACCTCGATTCCACAGCTACTCGTCGGTCCATCTATGATGATCCAGACCTAGGAATACACTACTGGCCAAAGGCAAATTATGAGAACATGCACCGTTTCGATCCTAAGGCTCGCTGGACGTGGCGTGAGGAAAGGGTATGTCACTAACTCGGCGCCACCGGCCAATCGTGATGCCATTCTTAGGCACTCGTTAGAAAGCTTGATTGGAAGGTCCTGCTGTGGGGTAAGTGTAATTCCACCTTTTCGACGTGCTAACCAGATCTCACTGAATTTCTCAGCTGCCATTAGTTTCTCCGCGCTCAATCTCGATCGCAACAATTTATCTCAAGTCAATTCGGACAACTTTCTTCCCGATTTAAAGATGACCACAAATGGTGCGTTGACCAAGTGCAGAAACATTTGTGTTTTACATTTCACTCGTTGATTCTACAGATTTCAACCTGGGAAATTCGGTATTTCGTATAGCCTTTCTTTGTGCTGAATTACCCTCTCAAATCGTGTCAAAACGCGTAAGTATCACCACATCAGCGCTTAAATCTTGATAACTGACTTTATACAGTTGGGGCCCGATCGCTGGATTCCTATCCAAATGTGTCTTTGGGCTATCGTAACTCTCTTCCAGTTCTTCCTCACGGGACGTTCCACGTTCCTTATTACCAGAGCACTTCTTGGGTCAGCTTCTTTTGTCTTGCCTGATGACGGACAAAGCTAACATTTCCTAGTTTCTTACAGGGAGGGTATGTAACCGGTCTCATCCAGGTCTTTACGACATGCCGTTCATGTCGACTGTAGATTTATACCTGATCTTATTCTATACCTATCCTGTGTGTCTGCCTGGTTTCTGCCTTTGAAGCTTATTTACCATGGTCAGATTTCTACAACAAACACGAGTTGCCGATCCGCCTAGCGATATTCTGGATATCAACAAATGTATGTAATATCATGGGCAGCTTCATGGCATTTGGAGTTCTACATATGAGAGGCGTGGCGGGTAAGGCAGGCTGGAGGTATGCCATTCCAAGTTTGATTTTTTGTAAACGGTTTATTAACTGCGTTAGGTGGCTTTTCCTTGTCGAGTTCGCCTGATAATCTCTTCCTCATTAATCCGTTAACATGTGTCCTAGAGGTCTCATCACCTTGATTGTGGGACTCCTCACTTTCTTCAAAATGCCACCTTCTCCTACGCAGACGAAAACTTGGTTCCGTCCGAAGGGCTGGTTCACTGAGAGAGAGGAAATCATTGCTGTCAACCGCATACTTCGAGATGATCCGACGAAGGTGTGCCAGCGCAAATTTGCATCTGCTTGTCTACTTTATATTGAGTCAATAGGGCGATATGCATAATCGTGAAGGCTTGACTATTAAGCGTCTATGGACAGCCGTCCTTGACTACGACTTGTGGCCGCTCTATATTGCGTAAGTTACTTGTAAAGTCACGAGTACAATTGGCCGAAACTTACGAAACGCACAAGCGGCTTGATGTTCGGTATTCCCGTTTCAACACCCACCACCTATCTTACCCTTTCGCTTCGAAACACCGGGTAATATACTCTCATGCCATCGCGATTCCGTTTGCTGATGTCCTCATTATAGCTTCAGTACTTTCCAGACCAATCTTCTGAGCATCCCATCAAGCGTGGCAGGAATGCTTACAATGTTTCTCGTCACGCTCCTTTCTGAGTCAGTCAATGATCGAACGTGGGTGGCAAGTACGGAGAATATGTGGGCTTTGCCCTTCCTGGTAGCGATTTATACACTGCCCGATAATCCCAACCATTGGGTTTTTTTTGTACATCTCCTTCTCCTATATCTCGGCTCGTCTAATATCCCATAGGGACTGGTATCTGGATTGCTCTCCTACCCGTCAGTCACATGCTCATGATCTAGTGACGGTTTACTCAGCCCTGTTTTAACACAGATACACTCATCCAATCCAGGTCGCATGGTGTTCCCGTAACTCCGGTTCCGTGGCTAGTAGAACGGTTAACGCTTCGCTGTATAATATGTTTGTTCAAGCCTCTGCGGTCATCGCAAATCAAATTTACCGGGAGGATGATGCGCCGATGTGTAAGCTCCATCCTCTGACATTGATATTTGACTAACCATTACTTGACTATGGGCCTTCATCAGACCGTCGCGGGAACATCGTGCTCATCAGTATTACGTTGTTCAATATTCTTATCATGTATCCTTCGATCAAGGTGTATTACGTGTGGCGGAACAAGCAACGCGAGAACATCTGGAACTCCATGACCACTCGAGTATGTGACCCCGCAGTTCTATCCTAAATGCTTTCGACGTTTATGATCTTTGCAGGAAAAAGAAGAATACCTCACGAAAACGAAGGACGTCGGAAACAGACGCTTGGATTTCAGGTTTGCTCATTGATCCTCGCATAAGTAAGCAAATCGGTGTTAGTGAAACGGCATTCTTGACAAGTGATGGAGCTCTAACATTATGTGCTTCAAGAACTCTTCGTTAGTCGAGTATGCTTTCTGGCAAGTACATTACAGTAAAACAACCTGTTTGAGTCATTTGTGGGCGTCATTACAGACACCTTGTCTCATTCAGACTCAAAATGTCAATATGGGGAACATCCTTAAGTTATAATATTCTGTGGTCCTAATGGTCAGTATACTTTCTGCACGTCATGGTCAAGAATGAAATGTTTTGAGAGTATGTATTCTGTACATGTTGAACCTCAATGCTTTGATGTTCCATGCCGAATGTGATGAATACAAAGCTTAATCTTCGGCCAGGACAAACTTCAGAGAAACAGATTTACAAACATCGACTCGGTAAGAAAAGTCTTGGACGAATCTATTCTAATAGTACATATTACAGTTCAACGCATTGTAAAACAAGTTCGATACGCATGTAGACCAGCAGTCGCCGGTTGGGCTCTACCACCAGGCAGGATACTCTGGTTGTTTGAGCCCGCATACTGAAATAAGACAGCCTTGAGACATTACAAAGCCTGTTGCCAAGAGCGTTGGACAATGCTGTCTGCAAAAAGACCGGCACGCAAACTGCGCAACAATACTTATGAACAAGAGAGGTAGTGGTCAATGCGTCGCGTCAGCGGACTTTCAATGAACCAGGCACACCTTCTGCAGTTCAACAAAACTCAGGACTCAGTCCAAGTCCAAATCCCATCTTTTTTTACTTTTCTCATCTCCCTTTCTTGACGATGGCTGAGAAACCCTCAGGTTATCGATTGGAGTATGCTTCTTCCGCTAGGGCAAAGTGCAAAGGCATGTAAAATTCTTCCCTTCGATCTTGTGTTATTAAAGCTGCCCGCCGTGGGTGTCCAGGATATGATTGCTAACATCTGAATTCACAGGCCCTAAACCTTGCTCTGGTTCATCCAATATCTTCTTCATTGGCTTCGTGATTTTTAATAGACATGATTTTTTGATTCTAGGTACCCCAATCGCCAAAGGCGAACTCCGTGTGGGCAGCATTGTAGACTTTCGTGGAAACACAAGTTTGTAAGTGCATGATGTCATGCTATTTTGAAAATATCCTTGATCTTTGCGACCTCAAGTGCATGGAGACATTGGGGATGCACAACCACGAAGATCTTGGAGAACATGAAGAAATCATTCTCTTCCAGTTCTGAGCTTGACGGTTATGACGACCTTAGGCCGGAGGATAAGGCGAAAGTGGACGCAGCCTGGGAGGCTGGCCACGTTGCAGATGAAGATATTCCAGAATCTGCCAAGAAACCTGCCGGACAAGAGAATGAGGACGATGAAGAGAAACCTAAGAAGAAGGCTGGTGCGAAGAAAGCAAAAAAAGATGAAGATGAAGATAATAAGGGTACAGAGAAAGAGTCTAGAAATCAACGCGTAAAAAAGTCGAAAGTCAGTCTCTTAGTCTATTCAGGGTTGTGCATTATCCATCACTCATATCTTTTCGATCAACAGACAGTTGGCGCGGATGATGACACCGACAGGGCTCAGGACGAGGAGAAATCGAAGAAGGCGTCTGTCACCAAGAAGGTGAAGGTTCGTACAAAGGTATGTATATCCATTGCCAAGGAAGAAAAGCAATTTCATTTCTAGCATACCAGAACAAAGATACGGAAAGTGTAGGAGACGGCGTCGAGGTAGTTTCTAAGAAGAAAGCTGACAAGAAGCCTTCCGAACCTAAGGAAAAGGTCAAACGCGCATCAAAGAAAGTCAGTCTCTATAATTTATTGTTTTAGTGCGCTGTCCAATAATCATTCTAGGATGAACGCGACGAAGATGATGAAGACCCTACTGTAGCCATTGACGCCGTTCCACCTGAAGAGGATGACGATGTCGACAAGAACATTAAACCTAAGAAAGTGCCAGTCAAGAAGTCCGTAGACAAGAAAGAAAAGGTCAAACGAGAGTCTAAAAAGCTACCTTTGAAAAAGGCTTGTCACAATCTACAAGTTGGAGCGACTGCTGACAAGCTATCTTATAGGATTTTGATGAAGATCAAGAGATGGCTGATGCTAAGGACGAGCCTGAGGCAGATGGCGAAGAAAGTATTAAGAAGCGTAAAGTAAGCTTTATTCCTTCATTATCTTCTTCGCTCCCGCCCTTGCTTAATTCGCTTTCACTTCTAGCGCCCAATGTCTAAGGCCAGCGTGTCGAAACCTGCCTCAAAAAAGGCCAAGCCTCTTTCAAAGACCAAGAAGAGTAAAGAAGTTGTTGAGGAAGATGACGGCGAACATGAGTAACTGCGGTCTCATTTCGGATTCAAAGTCGGTTTCTCCGGTTCTAGTTGATCAGCCTTTCACTTGCATTGAACTGTTTTTTGTACTATGATTCTTTGTCGCTTTATACCTCACTTCCACTATTGAGTTTCTTGCTTTCACCCAGTATAATGATCCTATAAAACTGTCTCAGGTGAGAAATATAAGTTTTCTCAAGTAGGTAAAATATAGGTCTCTAGACAAGGTTTCGCAGAGATCAATTAGTCAACTAAGTTACGCCACAATTTCTTGAAATAGAAACTCACGCTCGGTTATGAAGTCAATGTAAGCGAATGTGAGAGCCGCTGATGGTATCAACCACAAGATCACACAAGGAGCAGACACTGCTAGAAGTTCAAGTATTGATGCGTTCCAGGTTTTCGGAGCTTTAAAGGACCATGTACATCTCGGGCGCAGCTCTACTATTGCCTGAACCTTGGGGAGGCTCCGACTCAATCTGTTTCATCTAACATACTGACATTGCAGCTGCTAGTGCCTCTTCTCCACGAGATCCTGAATTAGAGTAAGAAAGTTTTTCTCATACCAGCGCATCGAGGAATTGTCTTGGAGATCCGGAACGTGATATGTGGAAGAAATAAGAATTAGACAGGATGATGTCACGTGTCACATCTTCCGCAATTCTTTGAACGACAGCGGACCGCGGTGGCTTTGCCCACTGCCTTATCATTCACAAAACTTTAGTTTCCAATCCACTTGACAATGTCAGTTTGCAATTCCGGAGAAAGGTCGATCGACGAGTCTCATGCTTCATTCACACTGGGGTATACTCCACGTCATCCAAAAGCGAGATGTAGAGGTGAGCCCCAAGATTCGGTTGCCACCATGTCCAAGCGTCTCTGATGATGAAAAGGTGAAAAGAATATGCGTTGCCGAGGTGAAGACTCTGTCGCAGAAACTGAACAGTTCTCGTGTTCATAATTTACCTTGAACTTAGGGATCTTGCTGGCCGCTGGGGAGCTACGGGTTGGCAAAGTAATCTGTCACCTTCCTAGGCCACGCACGTGAGGACCCTTGTGTGTCTCTAGTGACTCATCTCTAACCATTCCACATCGCAGTCATTGGAGACATTGGGGTTGCTTGACTAACAAATTTCTGAAAACGATGATAGACTTCATTGATGATGCTTCGAAAATTGATGGTTTTGACAAGCTTACTGCTGATGATCAAAGAACAGTAAAGGCGGCTTGGGAGGACGGATTAAGTATAGATGCAGATGCAGACAGCGAGGTGTGTCTCTTTGATCTTATCGTCAAACTACGACACAAGCAGTATCAAAGAATTCGGAAGAACGTCTAGACTCTCTCGATGATCGAAGTGAGGTGGTGCCATCGAACAAGGTACAAATAAGGTTCCAGAAGGTCTGTCATCATTTGATAACCTTACGCGACTTAGGGAGACGATCGTATATCTCGAACCTGTACACACGTTCCATATACTATGAAGGCCTTGCTTAGTCCGCCCAGACGTCGCAAAGAGAAAAGCAAGGTAGAGGTTGATTCTATGTGTTCTTCACCTCTTCGAACGCTTGCTGTAGAATTCTGATGAGAGTGAAATGACCTTTTACGATGATGAAGGACCATCCAGTGCTGGGCCGTCCACAGGTAGGAAACAGTCGATCATAGAGCTGCCGTCGGATAGGGAGCTGTCGCTAATCAAGGAAGGATCAACATCGAGTAGGCAAATGAACAGTCGGACCGGTACTGGAGTGGAGGATGCGAGTAGTTTAAACCTCCAGGAGAGAAAAGCTAAGGAACATGTAGGGACCCATCCTTATCAATCGACTTCCATATTTGCAGATGAGGAAGAGGAACGGGACTGGAAGAGTGTTATGGCGTACTATATGGAATATCCGGACCCATTACCCACCCATGTGAAATGGAATGCCTATCATTGGGCTCAGTTCTATGCCTCGATAGTATGCTTGTTAAAGAACTTCCAGAATTTGACTTCTAACAGGAATTTACCTTAGTCTATTCCCTTGGGACGAAAATGGTCGTGGATGACGGGCGATCCCGGCCAGGTTCCGGTATGCTTGTTACTGCTTCATGTTCAGAGTTATTGTTTAAGAGCCGCAGTCCAGTGCCCCTATGCAGCAAGCACAGGTATGGAATATGCCCGCATACAAAAAGCTCCTCATTACTCAATCAGGACTGGACAGGGGACTGATATCACCTTCGTTTCATCAGAAATTAACGACGAGGCTCTCCAACCGGGTTTCAGTTCTGAGCCATATGGCAAGCGCAAGGTTAGTTGTTGCATATGCATACATAAAACTGGCTGACAAGTGTTCACCCAGGTCTCTTTGTCCGCAGCGGAATTGACGTCAGATAATCCGAGAACGGCCAAAAAGTCTGGAGAAATACACTCGGCTAGAGAAAGCTGCTACGTCGTCCCACATGTGCGCGAACGGAACCGGAGGCAGCGCGAACTGCGACAAATGCGACAAAGAGAAGAACTAGCGCCACAGCACTCGGAAAAATCTACAAAGCTTTTAAATTCGTCTTCTAGCCAAGTGACTTCGTTTTATAAAGAACCCGGACACCAATCAGATCCAATGCTGAAGGTGACTCTTTGTGCCGTGATTTTTTTTTCGTAATTGATTGATCTAGAGATCATTTCACCTCGAGTCTAATTCTGAGTCCAGTCGCTCTGCTCCCACGGCAAAAAAGAAATATGTCCGTAAACAGGTTTACGAGGAGATGAAGCGAGAGCGGGAGATGGTCATAGAGAGTTTGAAAGCTCACGCCCAGCAAGAAGAGGTAAAGCCTTGCATCCAACTGCCGAAGTACTCATCTCAGCTTTATATTAGGAGATGCGTCGCAATAAGCGCCTAATGTGATCAAGGTATCCACTGATGTCAACGTTCTTTCTATACTCTACAATTGTCCGAGAGCCACTCTTCCTAATTCCCGCAAATCGTGGCCTACGCTTCACTTCGACCTATTCCAGATTTTAGTAGTCATATATAGGACGCATATTTCCATGGACAGCAGGCATACGGTATATTATTTCTCAATAGTCATTCGAGGGGGTGAACAGCTTTATATCTGGCCTCTCGCGCTGAGACCTGATGCATGATGTGAGACCAAGTTTGAACAAGCCGATCAAAGTCTCCAAAGACCGAGATAAAAGATGAAATATTTGCGGTGAGTGACACAAGTCGTGAAGTCTGATCATATCTACGACAATCAGAGAGGGAAACTTTGATCAGGATAGTGAGTTACACCTATCGCAGAGGTTAGAGATGTTGTGAAATTGGAGAACAAATACAGGTATCAAAAGGAAATTGTTTGTACGTACCTTAAGCAGAAATAATTTTAGAGGAGTGGGGTTCAATCAACAGAGTGGTAAACAAATGAGGCGTGAGATAGAGAGAATGGCCAAAAACTGTAGGTATCAGTACTCGATATAAAAAAAAGGAAATAAAACGAGTTCCATCCTTGGAGAAATATTTACACGCAGCACACATGTAAGGCTCAGATACGCAGTTAATCAGAACATGACTGGTCCAAGTTTCTATCGGATGCGATGGCGCAGAACAGCCTAGCTCAGGTCTGGTAACAATGTAATGACTGATTTAGATCTTCAATGCAACGGTACTATTACATTTACTTCTCTTTCGGCTTAGGAAGCAGGACATTCAAGTCCTTCTCACACTCGTCCCATTCCTTCTTGGCGATCTCTGCTCGCTGCAAAGAGCGAGGCTCGAAGACGGCTGGGAAAGGCCGGGGACAACTTGTGAGCTTCGCATTGAGAAAATTAGCTCAGGCTCAACCTGTCCAGAGTTTACAACGCACCTCTCCTGTGAACATGTCATCACTGTCGTCGTAGCAAAATGGTCGTCCAGTCTTGGGGTCAATTTCATCAGACCCACGAATGTTGAAGGTCCACAGCATGGTGGCAATGTTAATCCATAGTGTCCGCTCGGCAAATGGGATACCCGGGCACACTACAACGTTTGAGGACTCAAGGAAGGCTGATATGACACGAAGAAGGATCCTACCACGCCGACCGAAACCAAATGCACTTGTTTCATAGTCCGGCTTCAAGTTGCCTTCGGCGTCGAGGAAGCGTTCGGGCATGAAACGGTCATGATATTCAAACCTTGACAGGTCGTGTTCAATCGCCCTGATACAAGATCGACAAAAACTCTTTGATCACCTATGATAGCACTGACCAGGTTACAGGAAAAAGAATACTTCCCTCCGGTATAAAGTACTCTTGTCCTTGATATTCAATGACATCGTCAGCAACAGATTGGTGCGGTATACCAAATCGGACTGCAAGTTATAGAACTCTCTGTCGAAGCCGCTGGATGCTGCAGAAGAAAGGCCTTACCTGCGGGACGCCATCTAAGAGTTTCTACAAAAAATCTTTGCTATCCTGTGATTGATCAATTTCACGGAGAATTAGACGTACCACGGATTATAGCCTCTACATAGGGAAGGAAAGGCCGGTCTTTGAAAGATGGCAATCGATCGGTTCCTACAACAGCGTCAATTTCCCTTTGAGCAGTCGCGATCCATTCAGGGTAACGAATACAAGCAAGGACAAAGGTTTGCAGAGCGGCGGAAGTCTTAAGTACTTGGAAATTGAGGAAGACTACCGGAATACTTTCTTTCAGACGTACTGTTTCAATAGCCGCCTATTACACTATTCAACTTTCACAGAAGACGAGAGGACGGTGCATGAACTCACTCCAGTGAATTGCTTTAACAGAATACGTTGATCGCCTTCAGGTTTGTCTTCTCTTGCAAACTCGGCAGCCCATCTGGAAAGATGGTCATTGATAAATTATGTTTCACGAGATAATGAGGAGCGACGAACGTATGCATATTGGATGCTTTCCCTGTTACAGCATCATTGATCAATTTCTCGTATACTGCAGCCTCTCGTCTCCGAAATATTTGTGCACGGGTTCTCCATGGCATGGGTCCAGGAAGTAAGTCGAGGAAGGGAAACACATTGACAATACTAGCTGAAGGAGCTAATAGAATCACTGCCTCAGCGTTCACCTTATAATCAAACAATCCATAGAGTTCTTTTGAGTACTTATCAATATCCATAATTGTTTTGCACATACATTGAGGACCTCCTTGAGCTCTGATTCTTGACCTGTTGGGCAGTGCATGCCAAATGCTGCAGCGAAAACTGAACTAGCTGCAATTCTGCGAGGAGAACATGTGTCATGCTTTTCGTATTATGCCAACAAACAAGTTACTCACCGACACATATGATTATACCACTGTTGACCTCCATTATCGAGCAGTCTTCGGACGTTGAGCGTTGCCTCAAATTCATGAAGCGGCTCCGTCTCGCCGGCTTTGACGGTAGACATAAGTCTGGCAGCCAGCTTTCGTGCGATGGTGTGATTTTTTCCTCCTTTGGATACAAGCCAATAGGCATCTACAGGGTCAACATGATTACGCTGATATGAATCACAAAAAGAGAATTAACCATCCATCGGTTAGCTGAAAAGAAGGAATTATGACTGACAATATAGTGTACAACTGGACGTGACGAATGTTTCGCTGAATGCTTTTCGAGAAGCTCTTTTGCAACTTTGATGTCACCAATCAGGATGAGGCGCTATAGCAATAATCATGATTGAAAACGATACATGTGCAGAGAATATGTTTACATACGAAACCCACGAGATTGACCGATGCAAGCCCTCCATATTCACGGAGCAATCGCCTGAAGTAAGTCCCTAGATGCTGTTGAGTTTACTTTGAGACAAAGATCTTAAGAGGATGGAAAAAGAGGATATACCTTACCAGGAATGTCCAGCAAACTTCCAAGGAGTGGTACACCAGGTGGACCAGGAGGCAATACACGACCGCATTTTGCCTTGTAACGCTGGGTGTAGACGCTCAACCAGAGTGTGACGAAAAGAGTGACAGTCAAGGCAGCTAGCTGAGGAGCTATACTGAAAAGCATTTTTTTGCTCTAATAATAAGGGGATAGTGGTGAGGTCCCTTTTATATGATCAGATAGAACGCAGGAAATAGAAAAAAACATTTTTTGTACATCTGAAAATCAATCTTCTGGCTGGATTGAACTCAAAAAGATTGACAGCATTGAACACTCCACATCATGAGGCTAAGACGATATCTGTGTGCTTGGCAGACGATTGACGGTCACGTAAGGCTTCTATCTTGTTCGTAGTCCTGCGAAATGTATATCGAGAAAAGACCCGAAAGGAAGGAGGGCTTTACTTCACCAAAACATTAAGGATCACTTATGCAGATACCGTACCCTGATGCGCAAAGACCGTGTCGGATCGATAGTTTGCAAAGTTTCAATGACAGACGATCTGTCTAACGCAACTTGTCAAGAAATTTTTCTCTGTCACTCTGCTTTCTGACAATTTGCTTGATCAGTCAACGGCTCCAGAGGGTACTATCACTGTTTGGTAGTGATTCCATTGGTCTGATCAAAACATCGGGAACAGAACTATCGCCAAACGGGCTTCTCGTTCACCAGCCACTATGATGATGAAGAAGTGGTTGAGACTTTCTCCGATGTCAGTGCGGTAAGCCAAGGGGAAATGACAAGGAAACTTTAAGTGAACGAAAATAACTGCAAATAGTTGCAATTGGCAACCAAAGGTAACAAACTACACAGGTTCGTGGCACACACCCATTATGTAACTATATTACCTAGCTATATTTGTTACTACCTAATCTATAACGGTGATAGCAATGGTCCACGGCAGGCCTACGGGTATAAGATTAACGTATAATCGGAGTTACTATTGCCGACGGCAGAGTCGGCACGACCCTCCGAGTTTTCACTTTTTGATATTACCATCAACAGCAAATCGGGATCCTGGGATGATGTCGTCTCGTTCTCACGCAAGGTTGACCGAAGCTTCACAAAGCAGGAGAAAATGAACTTCATTCTTTATGCCATTTGAACAGAATCGACAAAGCCATATTCTCTTTCCCGTAGTCGGTAACACCTTTTGATACCTAGTTGATGATCTGATGACATAAACAACTTTGTGTGAAGGCTTTACGGTGTGCAGCAGCAAGTATGGTGAGGTAGTGCCGAAAACGAAAAACCTTTGTATCAGGGTTTGCTATACAGCACTCACGGAGGTGCAAATTTGATGTAGACGTTTTAATATGGTATCATAAGATACTAGACAGTCTACATTAGTCTGTTAATTATGAAAAGGGTGCCCATGGGACCATCCATTATTTAAAATAAGTCTACTAAGAACATGAATTGCAGTTCTTCTCGATGCATTGTTTTACGCCAGCAAGAATCAGTTGGAAAGTATAAAACCTGGAGGTGGATTACTAGACTTGGGAGACAAGGATATAGCAGAGGCTGAAGGACCATCTATAATTGTGGCACCGCTGGTCAAAAGCTGAAGGAGGAGACTAGACGCTTGCTCCGGGGAGAGGGTACTCGTGATAGGGACAAGAGTCGTAGGCTCCTCGCCAATGGTCATTGTTAGCGTCATGACTCTAAGTGAGGTCGTAGAGGGTTCTATTGTTGTTTGTGGAGAATCTTTTGTTCGCGTTCTGGTAGAGGTAGTCATCGTCATTCTGGAAGGTCCCGTAGTGGACAACGGAGCATCATTGCAGTCAGGGCTTGCATCTTTGTAGGATTTGTGGGCTGTTTCATGACCGCGCGTGGTGCTTGCAGTAGTAATGGGGGAGGACATGGAGTCATGCTTTATGGTCGGATATCCGAATATCCCGCCTGTAGCTCCAGTGGCTTCAATGGCAGAGAGAGCGTTGTTCTCGGTTGTACACGTCACAAACTAGAGAAGGTTGTACATGGAGATTTAGAAGGGGACAAATTAAGCGCGAATGTGCATACCGTTCCTATTTTCTGATTGGATGGCAGAGCAAAGCATGCTTGGTTTTTCGAACAAGCTCCTTGACCGATAACCCACGAACCTTTCTTACAAGACGCGACGTTTCCCAGAATGCAAGCCTTAGTACCATCTAGGAAAGAGTAGTAAATACATCAGTAAAGAAAACTCCCGAAATTCTATACAAACCACCTATGCACATACCATTAGCCTTTAGGGTCTGGTAGGCAGCATTCAACTTCTGAGCGGTCCTCCCATTCTCAAGTAGCGTTGCATCATCTAGACCCTTTGTGAGAACCCCAACGACTAAAGTTAAAGTGATCATAGTTGAGAGAATCTTCGCAACATAGGAAGAGACCATGTGAGTAATCCAGCTGTTGATAACTTGTGGAGCGTCGTGAAGCTTGCGGAAGACCGGACTCAAGGAACGAGGGGTTGAGGAAGAGGAAAAGACAAGAAGACCACATCGTTGTACCAGGTGGCCTTTTATATTTTCGTCAAGACAATGAGCTGGAGCATGAGTCCAGTGAATTGTCCTGATTCAGCCGGCTACTTACCGTGGGAGTAGGTACCGGGGATAGCCGAAGACTTCTGGCTGGCACTGACAAATCTACCAGCCGCCGTCCTACCTATCGACCCTCGACCTCAACGCAACAATATGGTGAGTTTATTTCCGTCTGAGCCTTGCGATTATCCTTGTTACTTCTGTTCTGCTGCTGGATTCTGTGAATTTGGGAGGATTTGGGACGGATGCACACTTCGGCTTGTGGATGACGCTCGGGTGGACCGGTACTTATTTGTGACCCTCCTAGACCAAGAAAAGAAGAAATGGCGGCCGCAACAAGAAGGGACGTGGTCATGTCTCATTCATGCGTTGCTCCAACTGCTCGCGATGCGTGCCCAAGGATAAGGCTATCAAGCGTTTCACAGTGAGGAACATGGTTGAGAGTGCTGCTGTGAGGGATATCAGCGAAGCCTCGGTTTACCCTGGTATGTCTGGGCCCTATGTCTTTCTTCGACTTTGTTGATGCGCTTTACAGAATATGTTATCCCGAAATTGTACATCAAAATTGCATACTGCGTGTCCTGTGCCATTCACTCACATGGTGAGTCTCTTTCCCTGGTGGTTTTTGCGGAATTTTTATCATCGTGTCTCGTCAGTTGTCCGTGTCCGCTCTCGTGAGGGTCGTCGTAATCGTGCGCCACCTCCCCGTATCCGCTGGAAGGATGGCAAAAAGGTTAATCCCGCAGTAGCCGCGGCTGAGGATGCAAAGGCTGCAGCTGGTGCCGCTGGCAAGGCCTAGATACTATGTCTGTCCATATTCGCAAATCATCTGCATCGCTTTGACTGTACTGTTGCCAAGTCAAGTGGCATAAGATAAATTTGTCCTGTCACATCTACTGGACAGCCGAAGTTAGGCTTGATGATGCATACATAAACTGTAAAAGACCCTGCAATGTTTTCAAACTAAGTTTATTGTTATCGCAATGTAGCTTTCACCACTATCTAGAAATACATCATGGCCCAAAGGCTAGTGTTGCTAGCGAAAGTGAAGCTAAGAATGATCTACGACGCAGCATTGCCCCAGCCACGGTTACAAACGCAGAGTGATAGGGTCAAAGATAAGCGTCGTACAGGATGTCGGCAAAAAAACTTGATTATATAGCCTGTTCGGTTAATGCCGAAATGAGGACAACTCCGCGTCAATAACTTATGTTCTCGCGTACTTCACGCTGCCTGTGACCGCGAACGATGGAAAGCGACGATAGAGCAGGGCCATCTTCGATCCCAACACAAAATATCGGCTTGGGTTACAAAAGTGATGGGAGACTGGGAACAAAGTCGTCTAGTTCCAATTCAATCTCTCGGAATGACCGATCGATAGAACCAAGTATCATGGCGCGCAAATCTTCAAAAAAGGTCGATGAGCCCGTACAAAGCGTACTTAAAGGAGGGGATACAGGTGCATATCAATTGCACGCATCGAGTGATGATCGTGTGAACGCTGTTACTGGGTCTGCAGGACTCAGACCGAAAAGTGGAGGTGCGCCATTCTTCTTTCAAGTGAGTGAATGTTCTAGCAATAGTCTTGTGCTTACCCAGTGACTACAGCAAACCAATGCCGCAAAGGAGATGGCGCCCTCCAATGTTGTTCAAAGTCGAAGTCGAATGAAAAGTGCAACAGGGAGGAAAGCGGTATATGTATGAGGTTTATTGAATGCTGGGTACTAAAGACTAATACTTCGACGCATAGCGGACTCCATCGCGTGATTCTGAAAACCTTGCTCGGAAGTCTGGTCGGACCGGACCTCAAGAAAGTACATCAAGTCGGGCCTCTTCGCAGGTTGGTATCTCGCAAGGCTCGTATGCACCGTTCAGATCTGCTGGGACATTCCTTTCCGGCACTAATGCCATCGCTGGGCCTTCCCATTCTCCTCGCCATGACTTTCTAGGGACGGAGATACCGACAATTGACAAGGTATTGTCGTAACGCTCATCTCAGAGGACCTTGACTTTCAATGATGATTTTACGGACTTGTAACAGCAGAGTTTGTCAGCTCTCTCAAGCCCATCCGTGAATCGTAGTCAACCAAGTAAGCCTCATGTAAAACTGATGAATCCAACTTTTGACACCATGAACTATCTACAGACCGTAAGGTCGTGCAAAGTTATGGCGAGTTGCCGCACAAAGGACGTCGCCCGTCTGTCATTACACCCTCAGAATCTGTTGCGCTCTCATTCAAATCTGGACCGAGGAAACCTCACTGGCAACTGGACGACGAAGAACGCGCTAGGGAAGAAGAAAATATTAGCCGTTTAGACCGTGGCGACCAGGACTTCATCAAGCGTGTAGGCCCTACTCGGCGCGCTTCTGATACCTCACACTCTCGACGGTTCAAGGGTTCACCTAAGCACTTGAAACGTTATCTGGGTCGCAATCTCACACTGAAGAAAGAGGACGAACCGGACAGCGGGAGCGACTCTGATTCACCAATGGAAATAGATGGGCAACCACGTCCACCGAGGAATACTGTTAGGTGAGCAAGTTTCTAATTTCATTTGAATGATCAATCAAATGGTACCATGTTGTGACTAATAAACCAACATAGGCTGCAACAAGCTGGATTCAAAGCGGCGCGCAAACGTGAATGGCCACAACCACCGGTTTCTGATCCAGATTTGAGTGCTGAGGAAGCATCGTCAGATGAGGTGGACGAGCTTGACTCCTCTGATTCCAGTCCGTATAACGACCAGGACGATAGCGAAGGTATCGGCGACTCTGACATTGAAGAAGTTGTGATCACCGCTCGACGTCAACGGTCATTGAGCCCCGCTGAAATTGAAATCCTCCCCGGTCCACCTCGCCCTCCAAGCCCACTATCTGTATCGGAAGGAATGATGACGGCAATTGCTGACCTGTCATTATCATCAGTGCGCATGCAAAGTACAAGACAGCTTCCTTTCTTGCGGCGTAACCTACGACGTGGTTTTAAACAACGTTGTCGTCAGTTGGATGTACCTACAGAACCAACTCTAGAGCAAGATACAAAGCTACGCGTGCGATATGATTATCGATCTGAGATTGTTAGGGTACGGTTGCGTGACTGGACTTGTCCCTTGTGTGAGCTACACGGATTCTTTCCTACTCGAGAAATGCTGGCATGTCATTTGAGCTGGGACCATGAGAAGGCTACTACTGAGTGGACACGAAATCGATCAGGCGTAAGTATATTTTTTGCTATATGTTGTTTCCAAGTTTGCTATATGATGATGTATTTCCAGGCCTGGTGCCTTCGTCTTACAGTTACGGATCCACCGACAGAACTCGAAGAGGAAGAGTGAGTTACAACAATATCTCTCAGTCATGCTGCAATGCGATTCTAATCAGACATAGTGTGCTCCCTACCAGGCAGCCTTCCAGTGGAACTCCCCTATCACATGTGACCAGGCGACATCAGGCAAATATATCTAGTCCCTTCCCATTTGTGACATTATCACCTCCCGAATCCGTTTCATCAAGTACTCAAGCCCGAGCACAAGCTGACATAAATGTACAATCGCGGGACTCGCTAACGCCCTTTGACACAATCTCTCGATATTCTCGTTCTAACATGACTTCAACTACCCCGCCACCGTCCTCATCACGCGGACGTTCTGCAACGACAGGTACTACTACCACTACCACGACCACCTCTACGCAGCGTCCTCGCGATACTCGATACCCAACGCCTCCGCCTCCTCACAACCCTCTTGGGCCTGCTGCACAATTCCCATACCTCCCGGCGAAATCAGAATACGGTGGCCCAGATATCTATTACTCGTGCCGCCCTGGAGGTGCATGCTTGTATGACCTGCTGAATACCCTCCCACTCGAGCCGTATGGTGTGCTTGCATGGGAAATATTGGATCGCGAGGACGAGATTTTTGATAGCGATAATGTCAAGGATGAGTATAAAGTAATGCATGCTCTGTGGGGACGATGGATTGTGTTGAATAGGTCAATCCTTTGATATACAGACTCTCGGGGATTTTGAGGTTAACAAGTTATTAGGAACAAGTTTATCAAGGATTATTACAAAGGCACCAAGGCATTCATAGATTTTTACTGGAAGATGATACATCGTGCTGCTGGTTGGGATGCATTGCGGTATTGGTTGCTGGTATGAGCTATGTTTTCACTGAAAATGATATGTAGTTCTGAAATTGTTCATAGATGTTAGTAGTCAACCGACTTATCACCGGTGCAGAAGTTGCAAGCTTGCTGAAGCACTATGAGAGCCTCACAGGAATGGACACGTGGTACAACTAGTATTTTCTTGTTTCGATATTGAGACAGTGGCGCACAATGGGATATGTATAATGAATGATTTTACAATACACTACAGACGGCTCGATGGTCTACTATTTTACGAAACAATATCTAACTACGGAATGAGCAAATTATGTTATGTCCGCCTAGTTATCCTAAGTATATTATGTATATGTATGATCATGAAGTGTTGCAAATGCGATAGCAGGTTGAAAGGAAAATACTTTGTGAAATTAGAAATGCCAAGAAAATCTAACCGTAGTTGAGTCTGTCTTCACCCCCAGCTGGGGGAGGATGAGAAGAATCGCCGTGCCTGCCTGGATCACCGTGATGTGGACCGATACCCATGGGTGCCAAAGGTCGACCTGCGAGGTGGGAAGAATGACGCGGAACCCAATCACCCGGGCCCGGAGCACGTCGGTTGTCGTAGCGCGGAGGCCCTCGCCAGTTTCCTCCGCCTCCGGTATTATATCTGACCTGATCTGGTAATTGATTGGGGTGGCCACGATAGTCAGGATGGGAGTCGGGGGGAGGAGGGCCATGATGTCCGGGAGGGGGACGATCATGATAGCCATGTTGATGACCGGGATAGGGTGGACCGCGTGGAGGATATGGCATGTGGCGGTTATAGTTGGGCGGGTTGTATGAATGGGGATCAGGAGGGACAGACAGGCCGTTACGACTGCGAGAGATGTTTTGGATGTTATAGGGAGGATAGTTGACTGGATGTTGCATCGGCGGTGGTTGTTGCCGTTGCCCACGTTTATCAAATTCGTGCGAGGCTTCGTACGTGGGCAACCTGTTATTATCTCATCAATCATCAGAAGAAAAGCTGAACTGAAAGTGCGCACGTTTTGGGATCGGCAGGCAGAGGGTCGGTCCAGAAGTAATCGTGATCAAGGGCTTCAGCAGCAGTGATGCGCTCCCTCGGGTTACACGTCAATAACTTATCGAGGAGATCACAAGTTTCAGATCCAACACTGATACGGACCGGCCACCGAACCAGTCAGCTCGTGCAGACAATTTGAGGTACAGTTGCACAAACCTCTCCCAAGTTTGTTTCACCCTTCTTGAGTGCGTCTGGAAACGCTTGACGCCATCGCAACCAGGGAGCGCATCAAAATTCGGCCATGTGTGCTGGTTAGGCGTGCCGCATAATTGCCAAATCTTTTCCAGTTGGTCAAGGTCCGAATTGCCAGGAAGTATCGGCCGTCTATTGAACATTTCACCTAGAACACAGCTGAAAAGGAAGAGGCTTGTAAGGGATGACAGAGACGGAAAAGGTATGCTTTACCCAATACCCCAAATGTCCACTTCACCACCATATTGGCGCGCACCCAATAGCAGTTCAGGCGGACGATACCATCGCGTGACAACGCAGTTCGTGTACTTGCGTTCCTTTACGCGTCCGTCACTTCCAACGCGTGTGACATTGCTATCGTAGGCGCGAGCGAGACCAAAATCAGCTATTCGGAGCGACCCTGTGTTGGAGATGAGGAGATTGGCGGCCTTCATATCCCGATGGAGAATGTTATTCTGCAGAATTAAAGGGTAAGAAAATAGGTAGTGGGAGATGCAAGAACGTCTACATACGCGATGCATGTACTCTGTTCCCTCGAGGAGCTGTTTCATGTACAATTTGATCTGACTAGGTTGCAGCTTCACTCTGTCATTCTCCAAAAGCCCCGCGAGATCGTGGTCCATATATGGGAAGACCATATAAACTGATAGAGGATCCTTCTCTGTGCCTTGTAAACCAGTTTAGTCAAGTCTGCATGTTCTGATATAGATACTCACTTCGTATGACAAACATGTCCAAAATCTCGATGATAGATGGATGTTTGAGAGCCTTGAGAATCTTGATCTCTCGAAGTGCAGTCACTGGCATGCCTTCTTTCTCATTGTGCATCAAGATACGCTTCAACGCGACGTGTTTACCAGTTTCCTTATGGATAGCCTTATGAACCTCACTGTAGACTATTAGATGGCTGATAAGGGTACGTAGATGATGTTACTGTTACTTACCCAAACGTTCCTTCTCCAAGCTTAGTCGTCACGTCATAGTCAGACTGCAGGCCACATCCTTCGAACTTTCGACCATAGGCCTTCATCTCTTCTTCCGGCGACCTCCGAACAACGTTACGCCAGCGATAAAACTTCGGTTTGGATAGATCCTGTTCTTTCTGAGGTTCCCCTTTCAGACCATCCCCTTTTTTCTCATCCTGCCTCCTTCCTTCGTCCTGCTTCCTTCCCTCCTCCTTCATCCTGTCCTCCTCTCTCGTCCTCTCTTCGTCTCTCTGTTTCTCTTCCTCTTTTCTCCTGTCGTCGTCCATCTTTCTTTCCAACAAGTCATCCAAAGACGGCGGAGGGACTGGATGGCATGGTGATGAGGGTCCTTCATGCGACACTGGCGGACGCTTGAGCACAATGCTGACCGTTTGGTGCTCCTGAGGCAGTGTGGTGTCTTTCATCAGTCTGATGTCGGGTGGCGGCTCAGGCGGCGGGGACGACTGGGGTTGAGGCGGCAAGCCGTTTGATTTGGGTTCGGGCGGTGGCGGCATGAAATGGTGGGTGGGCGATTGAGGACGCCTTGTATGATCGTCTTCCCATCGACGAACGTAGTCTCTGTCCCTAATTTGATCTCTGTCTCGAAGAAAATCTCGCTCTCTGTGTCTATCTTGATGCGACGAATTGTGATAGTCATTCATATACGTAGGACGATAGAAGCGGTCTTCGTTGCGTGAGCCAAGATTTCGACCTGCGTCATGATCCCGTCTTCGGTCTAATTCATCCCCGTCGTTCCTCTCATATATTGCGCGACCCCGGCCACCGTCGCGGTTATAGCTCCCCTTGGATAGTGGGCTAAAACTGCTATAGTTGGCTGGAGACCTGTGTGGAGGGAGACGATGTTTTCCTCCGTGAGGTGGAGAGCTTGGAGAACGAGACGGACGAGAACGCGGTGATCTTGACCTTGGACTTCGGTAAGAATCTTGTCGTGGCGCAAGGGACCTCGGCGACGGTCTGCGACGGCGGTCAGGCGGACTACCATTGTGATATCCCCATGTCTCGCGAGCATAAGTCCTCCGCCAACTGTCACGTTGTTTAAATGAAAGCCTCTCGTCGTCCTCCGCAGACCTTTCGTAGACCCCTGGACCATCTCTCGGCTCGAAAATCGGAAGTGACGGATGACTGGACGTCGTCTCACCCTTTCTTTTGAAAGGAAAGGCCACCTTCGGTTTGGAAGATAAAGCAGCTGATTTTTGCGGCAAAGAAGGCACTGGCGAAGGGCCGATAGATGCACAAGGCGAAGCGTCGTCGACCTCACCCTCCTCTGGCGAAGACCCAGCATATCTCTTGGGTGACCGTCCGCTGGGAGACTTAGAGGCAGGCCTCTTGGTCGCCGTAGTCGTCGTGGGCACCATAAGTGTCGCGGAGAAGAAGGGCTGTGCTCGCCGCCGGTGGTCGTGGACAGAAAGAGAATACCTGCTTACGTAAGGAGAAATTCGGTATCCTGGACATGGCTCATCCACAGCTGGTTTACCCTCGTCTGGCGCTGAGGTTTACATAGGTATTTGTGATTCTCAGAAGGATTTCATACAAGATCTAGCGGCCTTCATTGTCATCAAAATGTTGTCCCTTTGTTAAAACCTCGGGTAGTACATGAAGCGTCTGTCGGTCTATCTGCATGAGTCTCATAGCTTCCTTTCAAATAGGCCGCTTTAGACAAAGTCATCCATTTCCCATGCTGGGCGGGGGCGGGCGCCTATTTTTAGGTCTTCATGGAGGCAATTGCTCTGACTTCATTTAACCTTGTAGATTCCGATCCGATCTCTTTTCAGCGCTTCAGCCTTTTGAATCTCCTGTTCTCTGACCTGACCTCAATCTGAACCTGCAAGCCCCCTCACGATATGTCTATTGCTTACCGTCAACGATTGGCACATTCCGCTCAGTGGAAACACGCTTGCTTCGAGCTGAATTTTTGTGGACAGTGGCCACTTTGACTGCCGGCGCTCAACTCGAGAAGCTGTGGCTTCTCTTCTATCCGATAACCCACTGAGGGTGGCTGGTACTTGGGTAATCTAGGCACTTTTTCCTCTATTCCCGCTTCACGGTGGTACAAACCAAAGCTGCCTTTGGCCTCTGGAATCGAAAGTAACATCCTTCTTTGATTGTCGTTGATCGATGGCCATTCTGCCGACATTATCCCAGCACATGTTACTACAGGCAGACGTGGTCTAGGCTGGTCTTTTATCTTTCAGGCGGTAGATGGAGACGTTAATGAAGCGCTGTGGGGCGCGTCGACTGCCAAGCATACGCTATTTACGATCTCTCTTTTTGCAACCCATAACATTTGTAGCCTCTAGAAAGTTTTTGTCGCTGTCGAGTTGTGGGAGATCCAAACAGGAAAGCTGAGCAAAGGCTACATCATTCTCTTGCCCAGTCGCTACTTGGTGAAGGACTCGGGGACGTCACATTTGCCCTCTTTGCATGTGTTGGATACGATGTGACAAACCCTAAATTACTGTATGCCAACAGCTCTTCAATTCGCGGTTACAGCACGTTCATTGACAATCGTATGTACTCTTATCTCATGCTTGACATACCTTTCTGGCTTACTTGAGAGTTAGTACCGTCAGACACCAAAAGAACGAGAAGTAAAATGTTAACGTTGTCGAGAAACTCTTTTTCCATTTCACATCAATATTTCTTTCGCCTCCACGTTTCTGCATAGAATTCCCCTCATCTTCCTTTCACAGGCACCCCAAAGTTCGGGAGGCACAAATCCAGGTATCAATTCCTCTCCTTACACAGAAGCTACTTGACAAGATGAAGGACATAACCACTCAAGGTGTGCCACGCTTAGGTGCCATCGTCGCATTCATCGTAGGACGTTTAGTCGAGCTCGCGGCAAATGGGAACGAGGCTAAATTTCTTGGCGACAAAAACGATGACGGTGCCGACAACGGCAATGATGAAGATGGAGACGACGATGATAATGAGGACAAGAAGAAGAACAAGCACAATGATCACAACGTCAAAAGGCGTAAAGACAAGGATACGAAGCCGAGTGAAGGCGACAAGTCGAAGGCTGCCAAAGGCGACAAGAAAGAGTCTAAGCCCCGCGAAGGTGACAAAAACAAGCCGGCAAAAGGTGACAAAAGCAACTTCAGGCCTACGCCTGTCGATGGTGACAAAACAAAGCTCCAAGTCGATGAAGGCAAATATGAAAAATCCAAGTTTGACGCCTTTTGGTACGGGATATATCGATGTAGCGATTTCATGCTGCTTGCTGAGCGAAGAATATCACCAGGCGCTGAAGAAGCTGACGATTCTTCAGAGTTTTGCATTTGTTGGGCGGTCCAAGGTGGAGGGTAGTCGGTTCAACATGCTTCACGCTGGTCGGTCTTAGGATGCCGCTAAAACGCTTCATTAATTAACCTCCTGGTATCTATGTGTCTTACGTTGTGTTGGTGAAGTTGAAGTTTGTCGGTAATCACGATATCATGTAGATAGATCTCGTACTAATAAAAAGTTCATGCATTCACTTGCAAGTTCAAGAACCGACACGAGTGGGCAAGGCTTGAGCCTCCAGAGTGTAGCGGTTCGGTCCCCGCTATGGAAATGACTGACAGTATCAGAGCGTGGTTCACTCTGCATAACGGGTCACAGT